>CAUYTI010033620.1:0-14774 GCA_963575145.1 Galago senegalensis
GGTAGAGGGCCATGGCACACAGCAACCTCCAACTCCTGGGCTCAAGCGAGTCTCTTGCCTCCGCCTCCCAAGTAGCTGGGACCACAGGCGCCCGCCACAACGCCCGGCTATTTTTTGGTTGCAGCCATTATTGTTGTTTGGCGGGTCTGGGTTGGGGATTTGAACCCGCCACCTTAGGTGTACGTGGCTGGCGCCTTAGCCGGTTGAGCTATAGGCACCGAGTCAGCTAATCCATTCTTAAGTTCTATTTAAATGAAAAGTCCCTTCCCCTCAACCCTTTCCCTGAAAATAAATAAATAAAGCCAACCATCCACCATCACAACCCAGATACTGTAAAAAGAATTACAAAATGTTGGACAACCCCAATATTCATCTCAAATTACAGAATAACTCAGATTTTAAACAAATACCCTAAACTTTCTTTACATCTCAGTTGATAATACTAAAAACAGTAGTATTAAAAATTCTAACACTACACTTTCAAGATTTTTAAATGGAAAGAAAATAGTCAAAGCAATGTTTACTGATGATATATTGTGCACCATTTCATTCCTTGAACAGTATATTTAGGTTGTTTGCATGTTTCACATATTCACAGGTTTTTAAAAAAAACTGTCAAAAAAAATAATCCTGGTCCTATGTTGATATTGCTTGACTGATATTTTTTGAGACAATTTTACTTTGCTGCCCTTAAGGAATCACAGCTCACAGCAACCTCAAATTCTTGGACTTAAGCAATTCTCTTGCCTCAGCCTCCCAGGTACCTGGGACTACAGGCGCCTGCCACAAGGCCCAGCTATTTTTGTTGTTGTTGTTGCAGCTGTTATCATTGTTTTAACTGGCCCAGGAGGGGTTTGAACCTGCCACCCTCGTTGTATGTGGCTGGCACCCTAACCCACTGAGCTAAGGGCACCACCCTGCTTGACTGATTTTTAAAAAGCTCTAAAAATAACCGTATTCCAGAGAACTAATTTTTAAAGAGAACCAAAGTTACCTATAACAGACATGTTTGCACATAAAGTACCTAAAAGTGAAAAAAAAAGCTGTTCTATTTTTTAAAAATGAAGGCAAAACCAGAAATACACACAAAAGATACCAGAAAACCGACAATAATCTTAAATACTACTACACACAAAATGGCTCAGTAATTTTGAGTAATTAGTGGATATGAAACTTCTTAAAATGAAAAGCACTGAGGTTCAGAAAGTTTTAGAACTATATTTTCAGTAAGGGCCTAAAAAGGTATTATAAAAGCAGCTGAAAATGTCTTTCTTGGTCACTAATCTGTTACCTGTTTTCTAAATTTACATACACACCCACATCCATATGTAAATCTAGTCAACTGGGGAAATCAAACTTTAAGGATTTTACATTTATGTTTATAAATAATATCTAAATTCTAATTTAATGTTCTTTAGTCAATTTAGAATCATAGCAGCATCCTAATGTTTAGAAAATGGCTTTCTGGATTATTGTTATTTTCTGGGTTTTTTTTGTAGTTTTGGCCGGGGCTGGGTTTGATCCTGCCACTTTCAGTATATGGAACTAGTGCCCTACTCCCTGAACCACAGGCACTGCCTGTTATTTTCTGTTTTATAACTAAGAGAAGCTTGTACTTTTAAGTAACCAAAAGCTAAAATTAACCTATTATTTTCTTCCACTCAATTACTTACACTAAAAGAAAAATCGCTCTTAAGAATAAACTGGCTCAGCATCTGTAGCTTAAGCAGCTAAGGCACCAGCCACATACACCAGAGCTGGTAGATTCAAATCCAGCCCGGCACTGCCAAACAACAATAACAACTACAACCAAAAAATAGCTGGGCGTTGTGGTCAGTGCCTGTGGTCCCAGCTACTTGGGAGGCTGAGACAAGAGTCTCACTTAAGCCCAGGAGTTAGAGGTTGCTGTGAGCTATGATGCCACAGCACTCTACCCAGGGCAACAGTTTGAGGCTCTGTCTCAAAAAAAGAAAAAAGAAAAGAATAAACATAAGGTAGTGCCCATAGCTCAGTGGGTAGGGCACTAGCCATATACACTGAGGTTGGTGGGTTCAAACCCGGCCAGGACCAGCTGACCAACAACAATGACAACTGCAACTACAACCACAACAAAAATAGTTAGGCATTGTGGCAGTCACCTGTAGTCCCAGCTACTTGGGAGGCTGAGGCAAGAGAATTGCTTAAACCCAAGCATTTGAGGTTGCTGTGAGCTGTGATGCAGTGGCACTCTACCCAGGGCAACAGTCTGAGATTCTGTCTCAAAAAAATAAAATAAAATAAACATAAGTTTTAATTAGTCGTCAGGTTCATTATATTTTCTTTAAGTATTTAGGATAAAGGCGGCACCTGTGGCTCAGTGACCACGGCGCCGGCTCCATATACTGAGGGTGGCGCATTGAACCTGGCCCCAGCAAAACTGCAACAACAACAAAAAATTAGCCGGGGGTTGTGGCAGGCGCCTGTAGTCCCTGCTACTCCGGAAGCTGAGACAAGAGCATTTCCTAAGCCCAAGAGTTGGAGGTTGCTGTGAGCTGTGACACCACAGCACTGTACTAAGGGTGACAAAGTGAGACTCTGTCTCAAAAAAAAAAAGGTATTTAGAATAAAGGACAAAAGATATTTCTTTGAGACAGAGTCTCACTTTGTTGCCTCTGATAGAGTGCCATAGTGTCATAGTTCACAGCAACCTACAACTCTTTTTTGTTGTTGTTTTGGGGTTTGTTTTTCAGACAGAGCCTCAAGCTGTAGCTGTGGGTAGAGTGCCGTAGCATCACAGCTCACAGCAACTCCAACTCCTGAGCTTAAGTGATTCTCTTGTCTCAGCCTTCCAAGTAGCTGGGACTACAGGCGTCCACCACAACACTAAGTATGTTTTGGTTGTAACTGTCATTGTTGTTTGGCAGGCCCAGGCTGGATTCAAATCCCCCAGCTCTGGTGTACGTGGCTGGTGCCTTAGCCACTGAAACTATGGGTGCTGAGCCAACCTCCAACTCTTGAGCTCAAGTGATGCTCTTGCCTTAGCCTCAGGAGTAGCCAGGTCTAAAGGCACCTGCCACAAAGCCCAGCGTTTATTTTAGAGACAGAGTCTGAACTCTTGCTCAGTCTGGTCTTGAACTAGTGAGCTTAGGTGATCTGGCCACCTTGGCCTCCCAGAGTGCTGGAATTACAGGTATGATCCACTGTGCCAGGCACTGAAAATAAATTTCTGTTGTTAAAGCTACCCTGTCTATGGCATTTTCTTATAACAGCCAGAGCAAAGATACAGTCAATTTCATAAGAAAAAGAATATATATGCATATTGGGGGCAAAATAATGTGATCTTTCCAAGTAAAATGCTGCGTATGTTTGGCTGAAAAATTTCAGAGATTCCTACGAGTTTATTATCCTTTGCTCCTTCTTTATCTAGGATGTTAAAAAGTGGTTATTTTTCCCAAAAGGTTGCTTTATGCCAATTAAAACAAGGTCAGGGTTTGCAATAATTTGAGCCCTACAGACACTGGAATGTGTAACACATACCATGTAAGCCTTATACTTCTACACAATTAACTGGAGTAAGTGGAAATTAAACACTGAGATAATCTCCAGTCCAATTTTGTCAAAATTCAACAAATTTAGTTTAGCTTAAGAAAGAAACTCTACACATAGGAAAAGATGACTAAATTGTTTTTGCATGTATGCTGCACACTGGCATAGCTCAATACCCTGTATTCTTGCACTATCTTTCTCTGATCAGCATTTTTACACCGCCCATAAACGATACTGAATAAAGCCTGTATGTTCTGTTACAAGGTTTAATCTGCAAGACTTCTCCTTGTAGGACGCACCCATATCAGCTTATTTTAAAAGTCTGCAGCCTTTAAATTTCTCATGATTTAAAAAGGAAAGAGGGAGGAGAGAGGTAGTCATTTTGAAAAAATTCACTCAGTGGAAAAGGACAGAAAACACACTCAGGTCTGCTTGTCAGCGTAAAATGAGGGCCTTACAAATGGTTTTAATTGAGGGAGCTTTAACTCGTTACACTGTAGGCTTAGAACGTCTGCTATTCTAGTAAAGGCGACACGTTTACATGTAGGAAACACTAAGATGAGATGTTCTAAATTTCAATTATTATACGTCGAACTCAGTGTAGAAAATAATCGTCTCAAACGCATGAAAAAACACATATATTTTGTTAAGACCTGAAAGTAGACAAGCCAACAGTGGACACCGCGAGGGGTGGGAGAGAAAAGGGCTAAGGGAAAGCTTCGGAGGGGGCGTTATTCAATCACGATCTGTCAAAAACAATGTGATGACAGCATTCACGACTGTACAGCATCATACAGTAGGTACGGTCAGGGGAGAAAGCACCACATTCACAGAAACTTTAAGTCACTACACGGCGACCCACTGTGCTACATCTAGGCGTCCGCCCAGGTCGCGGCGGAGACGGCTCCGGGGTCGCCGCGCACGTCTCCATCTGGAACAAAGCGGCCCGCGCGGGAGGGGCCTTTGCAGCCAGCCGCATTCGGAGCCCCGCCCTGGGCGTCCTTGCAGCGCGAAGGGCTGGAAGGAGCCGCGCTCGCCTGCGGGGCTGCGCCCCCCAGGAGCCCACCGTCCGACCCCGAGCCGGGGCGGACACTCCGGGAGGTCCCGACAGATGCCGCGTCCGCTCGCCCCGCGCCCACAGAATCTGAGACCCCAGGCCGGGCGCCGCCGGGGAGCCCGGCCGGCTGCAGCCCCCGCGCTGCCGGCAGCCCCTCGGCTCCCGGGCCGACCCCTCCGCAGCGAAGTGCCGCCTGCAACGCTCGCCTCGCCGCCCCGCGCGCCTGGCCGGACGCCCACCTGTTGGTCGCACTCAGGGCACGATTTGGTGGCCATCTTCACTTTCTTGGCTCGAGTTGCGGACATGCTCTTCGCCGCCGCCTGCGGCGGCCCCTCCCTCCGACTTCAGCGGCCCGGCCTCTGCCCGCCCCGTCCCGCAGGCCGCACCGAGGCTCCGCCGGGGACGAGCGCGTAAACGCGAGCCCGCGCGGGGCCTGCGTGCCGAGGGGGCGGGGCGCGGCTCCGGCGGACAGCGGCTTGGGGCCTCCAGCGCCGACTCCTCGGGACCGCGGCACGAGCTCCCACCGCGGCCCGCCCCGCACACCCGGCCGGCCCGCGAGCTGCCCCGAGTCCCAGGAGAGAGGACAGCCTGGACCTTCCGGCGTGGCAATGGTCACGCCCCCTCCCGGCCAGGAGGACGTGGGGCGTGACTTAGGCGGGACTCTGCATTAACCGGCGTCGAGCTCGGCCAACGAGTGCGCGGGGGGGGTGCGGGCCCAGGGACGGACACGCCTCCCTGGCTGATGTTGAACTTGGTGAACTGGGAGGAGAGGAGGAGGCCTAACTCAGCGGCTAGGGCACCAGCCACAAACACCTCAGCTAGCCTGTTCGAACCCAGTCCGGGCCTGCCGTACAACAATGACAACTATCACCAAGAATAGCCGGGCATGGTGGCGGGCGCCTGTAAGTCCCTGCTACTTGGGAAGCTGAGGCATGTGAATCGCTTAAACCGAAGAGTTTGAGGCTCTGAGCTGTGACGCTGCAGCACTCTACCGAAGGCGACATAGTGAGGTCTCAAAAGAAAAAAGGGGGGGGGGGCTTAGCGCAGGAACCTCCGTTTTAATAAACTTAAATAATGTAAGGCTAATCATTGAGGAACTGTAATAGCCATTTGATGACTGCTACATGACAAGCCCCTGAATCCATGTTGCGGTATGTAAAATTTGCTGACTCAAATATTTTGAGCACCAGTTCTGCCCAACTCTGAATACTCAGAGGTGCCTGCTCTCAAAGAACCTGCGTGCGGTCTAGTGGTAGAGATGTGGTAGAGCTGGGTTAGCATTTGAACGCAGCACAGTGGAGCTGTTGGGGGTAATACTAAATCAGTTGACCCTTAAAGCCCACTTAGCCTTTGACCTTTCCTAGGGCGAAGAATTTCCACTTGGAGGAATTTGGAATTATAGTTTCCTTCTGTGTTCAAATCCATTTGTGACAAGACTTTGCAGCACTGCTTATTAACACACAAAATTTCAGATGTAGCCTAGATGCCCAACAACAAATTGCTTGAGCAAATTGAGTTATGTATACAACAGAGTATCCCTGCAGCTCCTCCTGAGAATGAAACTGACCTGTGAAGATGATATTGGAATTTCGCTCTTCAATAGGTTCTTGGTCTTGATGATTCAAAGAATGAATCCGTTGATCACAGATCAGTGGTAAGACAGGATTTATTTACAGAAAAGAATACAGAAGCACCAGAGCTCCTGGCAGAGAGAGAAAACCCAAGTCATGAGAGAAAAGCTCTGTCTGTCTCCTGGCTCTTTGTCTAGGGGTATATATAGTCGCATGGGGCCCTGGGTAGTTACATTTAGCTGGGCTTGGTAGTTACATTTAGTGTGTCTGGGACATCTTGTCTGGGACATGTCTAGCCCTCAGTAGTTACATTTAGCATGTCTGGGACACGTCTGGGTCCTGTCTGGGACATGTCTGGGTCCTGTATAGAACATGTCTGGGACATGTCTGGGTGGTGCCTGGGTCACAAATAAATGGCTAAAATCCCTTTCATTCCCAGGCCTAGGAAATGGGGCCTCCCTGCCTACCCTCCAGCCCGCTGGTTCTGCTGCTCACTGCTGGGGCACAAACACCACCAAGGCAGAGGCAGCCAGTCTGCGCCTCCCAGCTCCACGAGGTGGCTGGGATGCCACTTGCCCTGTATCAGAGATATGATCTCAATACATGTTAACTAAAAAAACAAGGCATCCTATTTAAAATGTTAGTATTTGTGCAAAAATAATATGAATATATTTATGCTTACAGATGTATTAAACTAGAAAGGGAACTGGAAGGCAAAGGTAAGAGGAAAACTTACTTTTCATTCAGATGGGGCAATATGAGCACAGACAAGGTCAGTAGTTTGGTAGTGTGAATACAGGAAGTCTAAGGCAGAAAGTTAAGGCTAGAGGGATGGGAAGAAGGCGTTCAGGCTTCACCTTCAGGCTACTGGGGAAAGTTTTAAATTGGGAAGACAGGATTCAGTTTGAAGTTGAGAATGACTAGTCCACCAAATGTCTTTGGTATCAAACTTCAGGCAGGAGGAAAGAAGGACAGTAGAGAAGAATAGAGATAGGATTTGAAAATGTACAGGTGAGCCAGGCACGGTTCACGCCTGTAATCCCAGCACTCCGGGAGGCCAAGGCTGGCGGATTGCCTGAGCTCAGGAGTTTGAGAACTGCCTGAGAAGAGCCAGAACCCTGCTTTTACTAAAAAAAAAAAAAAAAAAATAGAAAAAATTAACCAGATATGGTGGCCCATGCCTGTAGTCCCGGGAGGACTACCTAGGAGATTGAGACAAGAGGATCACTTGAGCCCAAGACTTTGAGTTTGCTGTGAGCTATGGTGCAACAGCAGTCTACCAAGGGTGACAAAGGGAGACTTTGTCTCCAAAAATAAACGAATGAAAATAAAAATGTACACCTAATAACACTAGCAAAACTTGACAGGCTATTTTCTTGGGGGGGAGGGTGTGACAGGGATGTCTCCTGGATGACTCTTGAATTTCTATTTCAAGGAGTTAGAGGAGCAGAGGAAGACAGTACCCGAGTTTCCCTAAGAAGAATGGTGTAGGCCAGGGCATGAATGAGAAACTCAAACCCTGCCATCTGGGCTCTGAGGAGAGTTTTCTGAAAGTTTTATTTGAATGGATCCTTTCCCTATAAATGTCCCAGAAGGACCACTTGGCTGGAGTAGATGTTAAGGGAGAGGTCTTTAACTCTGTGGGATTTGTGGAATAGCTATGCAGCAGACACTGACACTTCTAACCACCTTCCAACTAGGAATGCTCATGAGGCATTACCTCTGGCCAATGAAGACATAAACCAAAATCTGCTGGGTGAGCTTTCTGGCAAGGTTTTCGATTTCCTGATAAAAATGGAAAGATTCATCTAAAAAAATTCTTTGTCCTTTGCCTTTCACTTTTTCGTATTGTCTGGATATGAACATGAAGCTCTCAAAGTACACATCTTGACAATTATTGTTTACCTAACAAATTATCCCAAAACTAAGAGGCTTAAGACAACAGACATGTATTACCTCCCAGTTTCTGTGAGTCAGGAATATAGAAATGGCTTTTCAGTTTCACCTGAAGGCTCAACTAGGCAGAGACCCACTCCAAAGTTCACTCATCTGTCCATGGCCCCAGTTCTTTACCTGTGAAGGCCCCAGCTCTTCACAGAGCTACCTCACAAGATGGCAGCTAGCTTCCCTAGAGTAATCCAAGAAAGAGTTCGCCCAAGCACCCTGTAAAGAAGCCACTTTTTTTTCTTTAAACAGTCTTGCTCTGTTGCCTAGAATGGAGTGCAGTGGCTGAACTCCTGGGCTCAAGAAATTCTCCTGCCTTAGCCTCCCAAGTAGCTGGGATTATGGCTGTTGTTGTAGGGGTAGGTTCTTGCTCTTGCTCAGGCTGATCTCAAACTCCTGACCCCAAGCAACCCTCCAGCCTCAGCCTGCTAGAGGGCTAGGATTGCAGGTGTGCGCATGGCTGCCACAATCTTTTTAGGACCTCCTGTCAGAAGTGGAATTCCTTCATTTCTGCTGCCTTCTATTTGAAGCACATCACAAAAGCAAGTCACTAAGTCCAGGCCACGCAGAAAGGAAAGGATTCTACAAGGATAATAATACCAAGAGGCAGGCATCACTGGAAGCCATTTTAGATGGTGCCAGGCATGGGATTGTGGCCAATTCAATACAAATGATGAAGAGAAAGCTAAAAAGTGCCTGAGTCCCTGGCATTGCTGCAGCTGCCCCAGTCCTGGCCTGCCTCCTAGGTATTCCGTATCATGTAAGAGGAAAGGGAAATAAAATAAATACAGCTCCAAACCCATCAGAGTGGATATAATGAAAAAGATTAGTAACATTAAATGCTAATGCGAGTGTAAAGCAGTTGGAACTCACACTGTTGAGGGGGTAAACCTGCAGTCACTTCAGAACTCACCTGCTGGAGGGGGATAAACCTAAAGTCACTTCAGAACTCACCTGCTAGAGGGGGAAAAACTCTAGTCATTTCAGAAGAATGTCTGAGAAACTAAACACACACATAGCCTATGACCCAGTATTTCCAATTCTAGTATTTACCCAAGAGAAATGAAAACATATGTCTACAAAAGACTTGTACAAGAATAATTCATAACACCTTTACTCATAATTGGTCTAAACTGTGAAAACAACAACAAATGTCTATCAAAGAGAGATAATGGTAAAGAGATAATTTGTGGCAAATTCATTCAGTGAAATACTAACAAGCTTTAAAAAGAAATGTATTACAGACAGATACAGCAAATGGGTGAATCTCAAAACCATCCATAGTAAAAGTCCTACACAAAAAAGAATATATGCTGTATGATCCAATTTATATGCAGTTCTAGAACAAGTAAAACTACCTTATGGCAGAAAAAAAGAGCCAGTGTTTGCCTCTGAGGGGTAAGAATACGAATAAACTAAAAAAGGTGATGAGGGAACTTTCTGGGCTGATAGTAACAGTCTGTATTTTAGCAGGGGATTGTGTTACACAAATGTGTGTATCTGTCAAAACCCACTGAATAGTACACTGAAGATTTAGTTTGGGGCAGTGCCTGTGGCTCAAAAGAGTAGGGGTCCAGCCCCATATGCTGGAGGTGGCAGATTCAAACTCAGATCCAGCCAAAAAAAGAAACTGCAAAAAAGAAAAAAAAAAGGATTTAGTTTTATTGAATTAAATTTTACCTTGTCAAATAAGACCTTAAGCAAATATTGAGCTCTAGGTAATGTGTATGCTTAGGTGTTTAAGATGAAATGTGCTAATGCACATATTATGTTGAAATGCATCAGATAGAATAAGATGGAAAGATAGATGGACAGAGGGTTGGCTACATGGGTAGACAAACAATAAAGCAAGTATTGCAAAATGTCAACAGTGCACTCAGCATATAGGTGTTCACTGTAAATTTCAAGTATTTTTGTATGTTTGAAATTTTTCATAAACTATAGAAAACCTACTTATATAAGCCACTGTTCATTAAATTTTCAATTATTTGCAATCACATATATTCCTTACTTACAAAGGTGCTGAAACAAAAGTTTTCTACAAAGTGAATGAAAGTTGCCTTTACCCTTATTCATTCATTTAATAAATGCTTATTAGGCCCACACTATGTCCTGGACCTTGTGCTTTTTTTTTTTTTTTTTTTTTGAGATAGAGCCTTAAGCTATCACCCTGGGTAGAGTGCTGTGGCGTCACTGCTCACAGCAACCTCCAACTCCTAGGCTCAAGTGATTCTCCTGCCTCTGTGTCCCAAGTAGCTGGGACTACAGGCACCTGCCACAATGCCCAGCTATTTTTTGGTTGCAGCTGTCATTGTTGTTTGGCAGGCCGGGCTGGATTTGAACCTACCAGCTCAGGTGTATGTGGTGGGCACCTTAGCCACTTGAGCCACAGGTGCCCAGCCAGACCTTGTGTTCTTGATGGGGATATGATCTTGTGGGCAAAACAAAGTTCTGCTGTTGTGAATCTTATCATCTAGTGGATTTCAAATATTATCACAAAAATATATACAAAATCACTGTGATCAGAATTATGAGGGAACCACACTAGACAGGGAGGTTCTGACCTGTGGGGGGATAGGGGAGTCAAGGTTTCCTTGAGGAAACTTGCATGAGGAGTAGAGTTAATGAGGTGAAGAGTGGAAGCAATCTTTAGAGCAGCATGGGCAAATTAGCCAAGGTAAAGGGAAGTGAAAAAAGCCCCAACAGAAAGAGATAAAAGAGAATACAGCAAATAGAGGATGGTGCTGGTGCTGTCAGCTTTTCCCCAGCTTTTGATTCTACTACTAACTTTGCTCAGTATCTTCCCTGTGCACTGCTAAGTGGCTGTAGTGCACCTGCAACTAGACCAGGCAGGAGTTTCCAGGACTCAATGAACCAAAATGCCTATTCGATGCTACTTTTTTTTTCTTTGCAGTTTTTTTGGCCGAGGCTGGGCTTGAACCTGCCACCCCTGGTATATGGGGCTGGCGCTCTACTCCTTGAGGCACAAGTGCCACCCTCAATGCTACTTTTTATTCTCTCTTGCAAGTAGGACCCAAACTACCTCTGGGAGACTTGGGGGAATAAGATGTAGCAGCCCTCATCTCCACTCCTTTCTTTATTTTGACATTTGAAACAGTTTCTACTAAGGAGATTTTCTTTCTTTTCTGGGAAATGAGAATGAGAACATTGGGATACTTGGCGAATCTTTGCAAGTCTTTACCTGTACAAAATTTCTTTTTCTAGAAAATTAAAATAGCTTCCATGTTAAAGAGTTGTAAATTTAAAGTTTTAGCTCCTATGTTCTCAAAGCAATAGAGATAATCTCACAATGATTCAGCCATAGTCAAAAGACAGAGAGCATGAGAAGCATCTTTTTCCAGAAAAAGACATTTTTCTTCATACATGGTAATGACACGCTGGGTGAGAACATTCACTGAAGAGCCACAGGCTCCCACAGCAGCCAGGTGACTTTGGCTGAAACAGGTCATTGGACTAAGTCACTGTTCAACCTACTGACCTCACCCCGAACGCAGAATGACCTCAGGACTCCCACACCTTGCTTTATCTCCTTTGCTTTTCCTTTTCATTGTATTAAATACAATTTATTAGACATCTACTCTGTGCCTTATCCTTTATATTAACTGTCATACTTTCTCTCAAACTCTGCAAGGTAGATTCATAAGCCTTATTTTACAGTTAAGGAAAAGGCTTTGGGAGCATGTCAAGCAAGAATCTTTATTTTGCCGAAATGGAAAATATTACTTACAATGGCTTAAGCAAAAAGGGAATTTACTGGCTCACATGGTCAAAAAACACTAACAGTAGCATCAATTCCAAGCTCTGCAGGATGTGTGTTCACAAGCCCTGGGCCCATTTCTGCCCTTCAGGTCTGCACTGTGTATTGGGAGCGGATGTGAAGATGACTAGGACAGCACAGCTCCTGTATCTGCCCCTTGTCCTGTCTCATCGTGTTTTACTGCTTTTGTTTGGGTTTCTTACCATCCCCAAGCCATTCTGTTGGACTGGACAAGGATATCTACTGATTGTTTTAGGCCAAAGTCCAGTATCCTGCTCTACAGTCTGAGGAGAGATCTGAGAAAGAGGAACAGCCATCTACTCCAGAGTTTAAGTAACCATATAACTCCGTGTTCTTTTACACTGGACAAGCCACTGCTATCACATTCATTTAGCCTCACCCTTACGACCTTTAAAATAAAGTCCTCCTCACACTCGGGTCTCAGCCTTGTTACCCTATCAGTCTTTGCTAAATCAGAAGCTGCATTTTCTTGGGGGTAAGGAGAGGCCACTAAAGTCCTGGATAGATTCTTTGACAAACAGCAGGACTGAGGCTTGGTGCCTGTAGGTCAAGTGGCTAGAGCACCAGCCATGTACACCAGAGCTGGCAGGTTCAAATCCAGCCAGGGCCCACCAAACAACAATGACAACTACAACCGAAAAAAAAAATAGCTGGATGTTGTGGCGAGCACCTGTAGTCCCAGCTACTTGGGAGGCTGAGGCAAGAGAATCACTTAAGCCCAAGAATTAGAGGTTGCTATGAGCTGTGACGCTATGACACTCTACCCAGGGCAATAGCTTGAGGCTCTGTCTCAAAAAAAAAACAAAAACAAAAACAAACAAACAAACACCAGGACTGAATAGTGAGTGGGCAGTGACTGTAGACCAAGACATCCAGGCAAGGGGAATAATCAGGGCTGAACGCAGCTTCACTGCTCACCAGGCTGTGTGTCTGGTGACTTTTTTCCCATTTGCATGAAAGTGTCCTATAGTCCTTGATCTGAGAGCTCAAAGTCAACTCTACTTTAGGTGATTTTCATTCATTCCTCCATTTCTCTCTCTCTCTCCTCTAAGACCTACTCCAGAAAGTCAGGAGGGAGAAGGGCTGGAAGAGGACCACCTTAGTTTATTTACCCCAACTTAATCCCTGAATGCCACAAGGAGCAGCTGCAGTCTAGCTATAAAATCAAAAGAGGCCATTAGTTCTTGTCTTTAATAGACCATTGACATTTTTTAAAAATCTAGAACTGGAATGGAAAGCTTATGTCTACTTTGTACATTGTTATAAACATGCTTTCATTTATTTATTTAAAAAATACTTTCTGAGAGATTTCTAAGTCTGAGGGCCTTTGAAGATGCTTCACATCTCCCTGGAGTCCTCTTCTCCCAGACTTTTGCATGGCTAATTATTAAGCATCTTTGCACTTATTATTCTCTGTTGCTCTACCTTCCTCCAATGAAGAAGCCCCAAAACTCAGGAGCGACCTGCACTCTTCCAGCAGTTTGGGTACCTTTCTGTCTTCATGCTCTACCAGGGCCTTGGAAGGTATGAGATGGAACTACATGAAATTACCTTTTTGTGGGTCAAAATGAAAATGTTCTATTTTTGAGAAAAATACTTTATTCAACCAAATAAAAAGTTAGCATTAACTATATTCCTCAAATGATAAATATTTCCCAAATGATAAATTTCCCCAAATGTTAACTGATAACATGAGGGCTATCTGTAAAGTATCCAGTCATATAATATGAAAAATAGTGTTAACAGGCCAGGAGTGGTGGCTCATGCCTGTTAATCCTAGCACTCAGGGAGGCTGAGGTGGGTGGATTGCTTAAGCTCAGGAGTTTGAGACCAGCCTGAGCAAGAGTCAGATCCCATCTCTACTAAAAAAAGGAAAAAATAAAACAAAACTAGCTGGACATTATAGTAGATGCCTGTAATTTTTCTAATTGCCATCAGATGGCAAAATAAAACAAAACTAGCTGGACATTATGGTAGATGCCTATAGTCCCAGCTACTCACGAGGCTGAGGCAAGAGGATCACTTGAGCCCAAGAGTTTGAGGTTTCTATGAGCTATGATGACACCATGGCACTCTAGCCTGGGCAACAGAGTGACACTCAATAATAATAATAATAATAGTGTTAACAATAGCTGGACACTTTCTGGATAGCCCTTGTATACCATTTTTATAAAATTCAGCATTAAAATTTATTCAAATCCTCCAATCATTGCTTCTCAGTGGGGAATGGTGCTTCTTTTGGTTTTCCAAATGACAAAAAAAGGGCTTGGCTCCTATAGTCAGTGGTTATGGCACTGGCCACATACATCCAGATGGGCAGGTTTGAACCCGGCCTGGGTCAGCTAAACAACAATGATAACTGCAACAAAAAAGTAGTCGAGAGTGGCAGGCGCCTGTAGTCCCAGCTACTTGGGAGGCTGAGGCAAGAGAACTGCTTGAGCCCAAGAGTTTGAGGTTGCTGTGAGCTGTGACGCCACAACATTCTACTGAGGGTGACATACTGAGACTCTGTCTCAAAAAAAAAAAAATTCCCATCCCCTAATCAGCCAAAGTTAACATAGAAGAAATAAAAATTAAAAAAAAAAATGACAGAAAAGGTAGTAATTTGTTGAAAAGCAGTCCATGAGTATAAGTGGCAAGATTTCTTATCCCAACTCAGTTAACATGGCTATGGTGGTTTGTGATGTCTATGGCACAGAAAAGCAGACATCTAACCAATAAAGAATGCTTGCGGGTAAATTTTTTTTTTTTTTTTGAGACAGAGCCTCAAGCTGTCCCCCTGGGTAGAGTGCCATGGCATCACAGCTCACAGCAACCTCCAACTCCTGGGCTCAAGTGAGTCTCTTGCCTCCGCCTCCCAAGTAGCTGGGACCACAGG
>CAUYTI010033623.1:0-43571 GCA_963575145.1 Galago senegalensis
AATCAGTAGCTTTTATATATACCAACAATAGTCAAGCTGACAAAATAGTCAAGGACCTTATTCCTTTTACAGTAGTACCAAAGAAGGTGAAATATCTGGGAATTTACCTAACAAAGGACGTGAAAAATCTCTATACAGAGAATTATGATCCTGAGAAAAGAAATAGCTAAAGATGTTAACAAATGGAAAAACATACAACGCTCATGGCTGGGAAGAATCAACATTGTTAAAATGTCCATACTACCCAAAGCAATCTACAGATTGAATACCACCCCTATTAAAGCACCACTGTCATACTTTAAAGAGCTTTAAAAAAACAGTGCTTTGTTTTATACGGAATCAGAAAAAACCTCGAATAGCCAAGACATTACTCAGAAATAAAAATGAATAAGAAGGTCACATTACCAGATTTCAGGCTATACTATAAATCTATAGTGATCAAAACAGCATAGTACTGCCTCAAAAACAGAGCGGTAGATTTATGAAAGAGAATAGAGAACCAAGAGATGAACCCAGCTACTTAATGTCATTTGATCTTTGATAAGCCTATGAAAAACATTCAGTGGGGGAAAGACTCCATATTTTAAAAATGGTGTGAGGTGAATTGGTTGGTGACTTGTGGAAGACTGAAACTGGACCCACACCTTTCACCATTAATAAAAATTGACTCACTAGATAAAAGATTTAAATTTAAAACACAAAACAATAAAGATACTAGAAGAGTGCAGGGAAAATACTTGAAGAGATTGGACTGGGAGAATATTTTATGAGGAGGACCCCCTAGGGAATTAAACAACACCAAAAATACATTACTGAGATTTGATCAAACTAAAAAGCTTTTGCACAGCTAAAGCACAGTAAATAAAGCAAACAGATGGCCTTCAGAATGGGAGAAGACTTTTTCAGGTTATGCTTCCGACAAACGTGTGATAACTAGAATCCACAGAGAACTCCAACTAATCAATAAGAAAAGAACAAATGACCCCATTTCTATGTGGGCAAGAGACTTGAACAGAAACTTCTCTGATGAAGACAGGTGCATGGCCTATAGACACATGAAAAAATACTCATCATCTTTAATCATCAGAGAAATGCAAATCAAAATCACTTTGAGATATCATTTAACTCCAGTAGGAGTAGCCCACATCACAAAATCCCCTACAGATATTGGTGGGGATGCAGAGAAACTACAGATATTGGTGGGGATGTGGAGAGAAGGGAACACTTCTACACTGCTGGTAGGAATGCAAGCTGATATGACGTTTTGGGAAAGAAGTTTGGAGAACACTCAAGGAACTAAAAGTAGACCTAATATTTGATTCTGCAATTCCTCTACTAGATGTATACCCAGATGATCAAAAATCATCTTATAACAAAGATATTTGCACCAGAATGTTTACTGCAGCCCAATTAATAATTGCCAAGACATGGAAATAGCCCAAGTGCTCATTGACCCATGAATGGATTAACAAATTGTGGTATACGTATGTCATGGAATAGTATGCAGTCATAAAAAAGATGGAAATGTCACATCTTCTATGTTTACCTGGATGGAGCTGACACATACTCTTCTTAGTAAAGTATCTCAAGAATGGAAAAAAAGTATCCAATGTAGTCAATACTACTGTGAAATCTACATATAATCACCTACACATTCATATGAATGGTAAAACATATCTATAGTCCAGAAAGGAGAAGGGATGAGGAGAGAGGGGGAGGAAGGGGGAGACTGGATGAGGGGGGGTATTTGGGGGACCTCACTAATGTACATGCTGCAATGGTACATTTCAAAACTCTTATGAAAAGAGTATAATTGTGATGGATGTGTTAATCAGTGCAATGTAAGCATTTCACCTTGTATATCAAATCAGTACACTGAACCCCATAAATGCATTAATGTACATAGTTATGATTTAATAAAAACAAAAAAATTATGTTGATCCAAAAAAGTGAGAAAAAGAATATACTTATTGTGCTTTGAACTTCTTTTGAAAATTAATTAATGATTTAAAACATTTTTCATAGCACACCTAAGATCCTCTCATGGCACCTCAGTTGAAAAATCACTGTGGTAGCTCTTAAAATGAGCGTGGGGAAACCCTGGGTTTTGGGGTGCACCTACTTGGAATGGAGTTTCTGCCTTGCTGAGGTGGGAGAGGGAGAAGGGAGCAGGTCTTAGATGCCACAGACTCTCATGGAATTAGAATAGATTCTACTGAATAATGTTTTGGTTTTTTTTTAATTCATTTGCTGGATACCATTACAAGATGCTTTAAGTAGTTGGCTTTTAAAATGATTTTTACCAGTCTCACTGCAGAGTGGGTGCAGGGAGCTCATGTTCTCATGCCAGGAGGTCTCCTCTTTTCTAATGTTAAGCATTTAGCAGTTATAAATTTCCTGCTCAGCACTTCATTAGCTGCATCCCACTAATTTAGATACATTGTATTTTCCTTTTTGTATTAGGCAGGGTTCTCCAGAGAAACAGAACCAATAGGAGATAAAGCAATCTTTCTTGACTGGTAGGAGATATGTTCTAAAAACTCCAGGGGATGCCTGAAACCAAGGATGGTCTCAAACCCTAAATGAACCGTGTTTTTATGTTTTGATCTGATAGTTAGGACAGCAACCAAATGATTAATTGGGCCGGTATCATATACAGCATGATTCATGACTCAAAGGACGTTCACATCCCAGGCAGGATGGAGTGGGACAGTATGAGACTTCATCGTGCTACTCAGAATGACATGCAATTGAGAATTTGTGAAAGGTTTATTTCTGGAGTCTTCCACTTTGTGTTTTCAAACAGCAGTTGGCCATGGATAACCAAAACTATGGAGAGCAAAACTGGATAAGTTGGGGCCTACTGTGTGTTTACATTTATTACAATGTATTAGTTCATGTAATTATGGAGGTTGAGGAGTCCAGCAGTCTGCCATCTGAAAGCTGGACACCAGGAAAGCCAGTGGTGCAGTGCTAATGCTTGGGAGCTGGAGGGCCAGTGGTGTAGACCCAGTCCAGGTGAGAAGGCCTGAGAACCAGGAGCACTGGGGGAGCTGGAGATTACATTCCAGCACAAGGGAGTGGCAGAGTCGGCTCAAATTCCTCTGCCTTTGGGTTCTACTCAGGAGCTTCACTGGATTGGACTTTGCCCCCTCACACTGAGGAGGGCCATCTGCTTCACTCAGTTTTCTGATTCAAATGCTAATCTCTTCCAGAAACACCCTCACAGAAGCATGCAGAAAGAATGTTTAACCAGCTTTCTGGGCATCCCGTGACCCAGTCAAGTTGACACAGAATTAGCCAACATGCTTTTCATTCAGTTCCATGCTTTCACAGTTTTTCTTTGAGATTTCCTCTTTGATGCATGAATTATTGATTTATTACTTATGTACTTTGTTGTTGAGATAGAATCTCACTCCATCACCCTGAGTAGAGTGCTGGTGGCATCATCACAGCTCACAGCAACCTCAAACTCCTGGGCTCAAGTCATTCTCCTTCCTCAGCCTCCCAAGATCAAGGCACCTTGGGACTACTACAATGCTTGGCTGGTTTTTCTATTTTTAGTAGAGACAGAGTTTTGCTCTTGCTCAGGTTGTTCTCAAGCTCCTGAGCTCAAGCAATCTACCCACTCGAGCCTCCCAAAGTGCTGGGATTACAGGCAGGAGCCACCTTGCCCGGCCAGATTAGGCCTGGATTATTTAGACATGGATTGTTTAATTTTCAGTGTTTATAAAATATGCCTGTTGTGTTTGGCACTGATTTCTACTTTGATTCCATTATGGTCAGGGAATATATTAATACTTTCTGTGATTATATTAAAAATTCCAAAAATAAGCTTTGAAGGAGTAGACAGTCATCTCAACAATCCCCTCACTGTTCAAGTGTGTAAGAGAGACAGACAAGTTCTGTAGGAGGAATTTCTAGGTCCAGAGGAGCTGGAGCTGTTATTGTGTCCTTCCTCAGTACCCACCCCCGACAACCTCAGATGAAGATAGAACCCAAGGTGATGGAGTCCTGACCTCGTGCCTGGTTACCATGCAGACACAGGCACCAGACTTCAGTTTGCTCAGGGCCCAGGTCTGGTCTGACGTACAGTGAATATAGGAGTTGAGGGAGCTTCACAGCAGCTCTGTGTCTTGGAGAGGAGTATGGCCACAGCTTCCCTCCAGGTCTCCAGGGGGGTCCCAAACACCCTGGGGGGAAGTCTCCCCTGTGCTAGGGAAGCTTAGTCCCAGCAAGCATGTGGGATGCGGAACACAGAAGACAGGTTTATATACTGACCAAACATTGGGAGGGATGAACCCAAAGAAGGAAAGGGCTGGGATAGAAGCATCAAGCGTGGGCTGGGATGCACATTGGTTCCACCCTTCCAGGACCAGGAAAATGCAGACTCTTCCCTCCCTTGTGCTCACCTGCTGCCTCCTGCTTCTTGGGACGGAGGATAGAGGAACCTGGACTTGGTACCCCGTCTAGTCCTCTCAGTCTGGTCCTGGGCAAGCAAGAATCATGGGAACCTCCTCAGTCTCATTTTGACGACTAAGTGTCTTCCTGGCCTCCTCCCCAAGGTGGTGCTTCCTGTAGGTAGACACCTGGCACTTCCTCAGGTCCTCTCTGGGGTGTGGCTGAGGTCAGTGGCTTGGCAGCTGGTATCTGACCATTCTCAATGTGGAGCCCTGGGTGGGTTCTGCCCACCTCCACTCTCCATGGTACCAGTGATGTCACTCAGCATGTGTTTGCACAGGTGACTTGGTGATTTCTTCTGTAAGATTTTATCCTGCAAGTGAGCTCACAACTGAGTGAAGACAGTGGCAAAGGTGTTCCCTGCTATGGTACTTGTGACAAAAGTCAGGAGACACCTAATACCCACCAAACTGTCATCAATTCACATAAAGGCATACCAGAAAGCAAGATTCTGAAGATCAGGGTATTTGGATGTATGTTCAGTGTGCTCCCACGTGGATGAACGTGTTCACATAAACATCCCCGTCCATGCTCACATACGCCCGGGCACCCCGAAAGACACGTCACACTGCAGGCTGCAGCTGTCTTGGGCTGGGTGTCTATGTTCCAATTCTCTGCATCACTCTGTTTTCTTTAATTAAATTTGGATTCCATCCCTTTTAAGGCGATGTTCCCTATCCTTCTATTATATGTGTTTAAAATTCATGCACAACTTTATAAAGTTTCTCTTTGGGAAAAAATGAGCCTGGGAAGAAGGTATGAATTAGGAGTTTTACTCAAGACTCCGTTTTCACCCTACTATTTGCAAGTCTTGTTCATGAGCAGCTTGGGAACTTCCTACTTATTTACTGTGGATTCCAGACAAACCCAGACTCCTTTGCTGTGCCAGCCCAGCCAGCAGCAGCTGTGGGCTGAGGAGCTGTCTGGGCTGGCACTTAGAGTGTGACTCACCTGGAACCTACTTTCCCCCACCTGGGCAGCTGCACGGGAAGATGCTGGACACCCAGAGACTGAAGGGATCCCCCCAGGGTGCCTTTTGGCTGGAGAGGAGAGCCTCTGGCTCGCTGCCTGAAGCATGAGACACAAGGAACTGGCTTTTTTCTCCCCTTGGTCTTTGTAGGCAGACACCCAGGGGCAATGATAGAGAAGAAAACCAATCGCTAGTGCAAGTCTTTCCCCTGCCTTGTGGCCTGGTGAGCCATGCAGAGCAGGCCCAGCAGCTGTAGGACCCTGCAGGCAGGGGTGGAGGTGAGAGAATTGGGTAGGTCAGGGGCCTCAGGGCAGCTCTAGTCCCATCTTGTCCAAGTCTTTATGATGCCAGCACAAGTGGCTATTGTCATATCAGATGGACCTGAGCTGAAGCACGGAGAAGTGAGCTGCAGCCAGGCCCAGGCAACCTCGGGGGTCTCCCGCATCTCAGGCCGAAGGGCAGCAGAGAGATGTGCTACAGCCTCCTCTCTGTTCCCTGTTCTGCTTCCTAGAGCCAGAGATGCTGGAGCTTGGGCTGGCTGTGGCCAGCTGCTGCAGCCCAGTATCAGCCATTTTCCCCCAAAGCCTATTTCCTTTCCTTGGAAACTGTTACCAGAACTCAGAATCTGGGTGTGGGTGCTTTCCATGGGGGTGTTGCTGTTATAGCCGCTCTCAGTGGACAGGCCTGGGAAACATGTACCCGCTCCTGTGCCTCTTGTAATTTCCCTGCATCCCTCTGCATAGCAAATAAGCCTGATTCACACTGAGGCCCCAGCCTGGGGGCCAGCACCAAGGACCCATTCCTCCCACCCTTGCTGCTGTGTACCCTCCTCTCCAGCAATGGGGCAGCAGTTCCCACCCCCAATCTGCCTTTACCTCTTTGTTCAAGCCCAGTGTACCTGTGAGGTAGTTTCACGGTTGTTAATCGTTCACTCCTCCACCTGACCTGACCATGCTATTGCAGCACTGTCCTCTTCTGCAGTTAAACATTTTCCCAACTTAGGTCAGTTCCTACTGCCAACCCTCTCTCAGAAGCCACGTCATGGGTTTATAATACAATGACAGTTTCTTATCCCAAGTCTGCTTTCCATCCTGGGATCTCCCAACCTCCTTGTTGATTTTCTTTTATAATTTACATGCCTTACTCTTTGTGATGTGTACTGTTCTGTGGGTTTTGACAAATGCAGAGATTCTTGTATCTACTACTCCAGTAGTGGAGAGAACAGTCCCATCACCCTAAAAATTACCGTTAATTCCCTTTATAATAGTTGATCGTTCTCCCATCCCCTACACTATATAACCACCAACATGTGTTCTGTCCTTATAGATTTTGCCTTTTGCAGAATGATGTAGGAATGGAATCATACAGTACATAGCTTTTTGAGATCTGGCTTCTGTCACTTATGCTAGGCTATTCAAATAAACAGTTTCAAGTTCACCAAAATTCTTAATCACATGTTTTATCTTCCTGAAGTAATGTCTTTATGTGGTATCTTCACTATCTGGGGCTTGGTGGATCTACTTCTAATGCCTGTTGTTTCTGCTAGTTTTGGTTTGTGTCCATTTGTCTTCTTAAATGCCTGGTTATCGTTTTTATTTTGAGTTGGTGATTGTATACGCAAAACTGTTTGTAGAAATACTTTGGGTTTTTTTTTTTTTTGAGTTTTTAAATAGAGAATTCTTGATTGCTTCCCCTTAAATTCTCTTTTTAACTCAGAAATTGGGGTCTTCTGGGCCACCATGATGACTCAAGGTAGGCAGTAGTTCCCACGAGGGTTCATTTTCTTGTTTTCTCCTAGAAGGTAACTGGCATCCCGCCAAAGAGTGCCCTCGTCCCACACACTGGAGCGTCTATTCTCGATGGGCCCTGGATGCTGATGGTTGTCTCCTTAACCCAACAGACGTTCTTCATGTTTCTTTGCCACTTTTTCAGCATCAGCAATCACTTCTAGACCAAAAATGGACCAAGGTATATTCATTCCTTATAACTGTGTTGCTAAACTGGTATCTTTAGCAGATGTTTCCCATATTTCTTGCAGTTTTTCTAGTTGCTGGCTGGATAGATAGTTGCATGGATTGGGTGGGTTGATTCAGGTGACTGAGTTCACCTTCCTGGCAGGGGAGACGTCTGTACTGCTCTCAGGCAAGCCCTCCCCCCATAGTCACCAGGAAAGGGCTGGGATCTGGACCTGTTCTTCACTCTGACCACTGAGACCCACTCCCGAGAGAGATCCGTGAACTGAGTGAGTCTGAGAGTCTGAGGGTGTTCTTGAAGAGCCCCCTGGGCACTCTGATGCCCCGAGCCTGTGCTGCTTGTGTGCATGGCCAGCATTCTGGCTGCTCTCAGTGGGTCCTGGCCTGCCACCAGCTCACCTCCCTCCTGACCTTCACAGTGGCCCCCTCAGGGCTTGTTTCTTTTTTTCCAGAAAATATATCAGTAATATTTAAATTTGTTTGATACTTTATGATGCAAAATTAAAGAATTTGAATATCTACATGAAAGGAATGAATATTTCCACTATGTTACCATGCACAGCTTTATATAACACTAGAAAACACTAGCTCATGAGCTCAAAGTCAGAGCAACAATGACAGAGTCATTTCTTAAGGGCTTGGCAGGGAACACAGCAGAGCATTGTAACCGTCACCCTAAGGTTATTCAGCAGGGGCAGCAGTACAGGGTCCTGGACCACAGCCAAGTTCTGCCTGGTGCCCCCATCCTCCCCTTCCTTGCTGTCCTTCAGACTGATAGGCCTCAGCACCCCCCCATAGCAGTGGGTCTCCCTGACTCCCCATCTGCAGTGACAGAGAGCTCCTGAATGGCTAATGCGAATGGAAGTGTCCAGGGCAAGAAATAACCGTGAGCATCAACTGAGCAGGACTGTGAAGGGGGAAAGGGTCATAGAGCAAGGTCCAAACCCTAACCCTAACCCTCGGTCCCCCTGAAGCCATAAAAACCACATTTAAACCCTTGTTCCTGGAATGGAGGTAGGTCGGGGTTAGTTTTTCCATCTACTGCACCTGTCTTGGTGAAATTCTTTCTCCTCAGGGTGGCAGTGTGAAGGCACCCAGAAGAGGATTTTTAAAAACATGGTATGATATACAAGGTGGACATACAGTTTGTGTGCAATTTAAAATAGTTGTCACTTTAAATTGCTTGCAAACTTCATATATATGAAACTAACAATGTTGATTATTCTTAAAGAAGTTGTTTTGAAGTTGATGTGCTTGGTATCATCACCCATTTCTGTTTTTCAGCAGGGAAATGTATGGATTGAATGTTTCTCTCCAACCTCTGACAGGTGGCAAAGGACCGAGGAACTGCTGGGCTTTATTAAGTTCTAAACTAAGTGTCAAACCCAGCCTGCGACTGCGGTCGGACGTGCCACAGTAAGTTATGGATTTCAGGGTGCAGGTTACAGATCAAAAGCCACAGTAAAATCTACAGCTCCAGACTTGAGCAAGTGGTCAAGACATCAGATCTGAAAGGCGAATTAAATCACTGGGTGGCTGAAGGCAACTTAAATGTTTTTTTTTTTTCTTCTTCTTCTGTAAGAAGAACAAAACATGAACCACCCTGACGTGGCTTCTCTGGTACTTCAGACATTTAAGGAGTAAAGAGCCCAAAGGATGCTTCATAGGCCCCTCAAAAGCCTTGGACTCCATGGGGTGGCCCTGACCATGGCGGGCAGCATATGGCCACCCTGGGCTCCACACTGTGTGGCTGCTTTATCCTCCCTCTGCCCCATAGTGAAGTAACCCATTCACTATGGTAAAAATGTACAATTATTAATCAAAGATTTGAAAGCAGCACCAAATCCCAAGGAAAAGTGACTGGGACATTCAGATGCTCTGAGACAGGCTGATTCACACCTCACCCGACTCTTAATATTTCTCTTTATCATCTTAAAATCTAGAGAAAACAGAAAGCCCTCTAAGACTCACAGTCTAAGAAAAGAAAATTACGCTCCCAGCTTTCTTATCATTCTGTGGGGCTCCCCCACTGCACAATTGAAATACAACTTCACTGGCCCTAGCAAAGGGCAAAGCCCAAATCCTCAGTGAGCTGCAAAGCCGTTTTTATAAGCAGATGAGCTGGCCACCTCCCATCTGGGCTATCTGAGGATAGGAGCCACCCAGTCCTGATTTTGTCAGGTTGGAGTTGGCTGCACTCAGAGGTTGGCCTCTCCCAGACATGGCACCAGGTACAGACAGTGTTGGGCAGGTGTGGCGGTCAGCAGGAAGGTGTAAAACGCTGGTGCCCAGAGACAGGCTGCAGAAGATCAGGCCAGAGTTATTGAAAGGGGGAGGATGGCTGCCTGGGTGGTGCAAATGTGGTGTCTGCACTCAGTGGGACAGTTAGAGACCCCTTTTATATGGGGGGGTGGGTGGGTGAATTCCATAGCTTGGCAATAAAGTTAGGGTTGTTTGGCGTGAACTTCTCAGGGGGTGGGCTGGCTAGATCTTTTGTGTCTTTGTCTGAGGAGGAGAAGAGGAAGGAGGGGAGGGATTGTGTGGCTGCATTAGGCCCCCCAACAAGCACTATAGACCGCAGGTCCCGAGTGGAGAGGACACTGCCAGCCACGTACCCCAGTGACAGACCTCAGCCCCCTGTGACTTCTTTTCTGGAGTTTGTCTGTCAGTCACCACATCTGCTGTAGGTTGTCTTGGGCCCAACACCACAATGTCTCTGTCCTCTTAGTCCAAAACTTCTGGAGCCAGCTGATCTTCCTTATCCTTTGGGCCCTTTCCTGGGGCTGTCCTCCTTCAGAGGGACCCAAGACTGCACCAGTGACCAAGACAGTGGTCCTTCTACTCACCTGCCCACGTGTGTGCGGCAGACCCCACGGCCTGGGATCTCTCCCTCCACTCACCTGCCCGTGTATGTGTGGCAGACCCTGTGGCCCGGGATCTCTCCCTCCACTCACCTGCCCGTGTGTGTGTGACAGACCCCGTGGCCTGGGATCTCTCCCTCCACTCACCTGCCCGTGTGTGTGCGACAGACTCCGTGGCCTGGGATCTCTCCCTCCACTCACCTGCCTGTGTGTGTGTGGCAGACCCCACGGCCCGGGATGTCTCCCTCCACTCACCTGCCTGTGTGTGTGCGGCAGACCCTGTGGCCCGGGATCTCTCCCTCCACTCACCTTCCCGAGTGCGTGCGGTAGACCCCACGGCCTGGGATCTCTTTCTTCCCCATGGTTCTCTCAGCTTCACCTGCCTGCTTAGGACAAAGGATTTTTTACAAACTTGGGAGCTCCTACAGAAGCTGTTCCTTTGTCTGGCACGAATTATTAAGAAAACTTGCCAGCCCCTACTCCTGACTTGTCCCTGGAGGTGCTCATGCTGGTCTCCCAAGGCTGACAGTGGATAGCCAGCTTCTCCTCCAGGACTCCTTCCTGCACCCTGCTATGCTGGGCCCTCATGAAGGGCCTCACAGGCACAGCACCCATCCAGCTCCAGGGAACCCAGCATGCTGTGACTGAAAACTGGAAAATCCAAAATACGTCTATATCTCAAATCTAGACTCAGTCCAGACAGAGGAACCGAGGATGGGGGAGAACGGTTCCTTGGGCTGTCAGGACAGAGCAACCCAGGTCCTCACAGTTCAGTCTGCAAATCCTCAGAGGTGAGCCAGGCTAGCACAGATGGCAGTCTTCTCTGTTTTACATCACAAAAGGTAGAAGCTTTTCTCCTTCCCTGACCCTGGCACTTGTTGGATGCCTCCTCACTAACCACCTGGCTGGTATTCCTTGCCCACATTTGAGGCAGATGGTGCTGCTACCGTGTTGCAGTCACCAAACTCAGGCGGGTTCTGTGGCCCCTGCATTGTCACACGGGTGCGAGCCCTGCTCAGGGTGCTGGCCCATGGACAGCAGTGAAATATGTGTAGCACACTGCTTGTCACAGGTGTCCTAGTGCTGCCCAGCTCTCAGGCGCAGTGAGGCAGGGGCAGGCCTGAGTGCAGGGACGACCACTCTCTCTTCCTGCAGGGGCAGCCTGCTAGGGGACAGGGGTTACGCTGGTCACACTCCATTTGCCCTGGCGGCCTCTGCCCTATGATGACAGTGGTGAGGAGCAGGGGCCGGAGGGCCTGTTCTCTGCCTGTCTCACTCTGATGATTTCCAGGGCTGGTCTGTCCCCTCTTAACTTTAGCTTCCTGGTCCTCTGTGGGTGAGTTCAGGACAAGCCCAGACTTAGCGGCCGGGCCCAGCTCCTTCCTGCAAGACCTGGACAGATGATCACCACTGGGGAGCCTCAGTTTCCTCATGTATAAGGCCACCGTGGTCAGGGCAGCAAGAGTAGCCATGTTAGGCCAGCCTGGGCCCTTACTGGAGATCCTAGGCTCCTTCCCCAGCCCTAGCCCCGAGGGTCAGTGGCCACTCCCCAGGTCCCCGCGACCCTGACCCTCCTCCTACAGCACCTGCACTAACCTTCCTGCTTCTCTCTTCTGAGGGAGGAAACTGGCTCATGTCATCCCTGGGCAGATCCCCAGCACTTAGCGCACCAGGCACGAGGCTGCTGGGCATGCCTTCACTCCTTGTCTGTTTGTCTGGCAAGGTCGAGGCCCCGTGCAGCTCTCTCCACCCTGTCAGAATTCTCCCTTTTCAGCTGAGCCCAGTGCTTTGTGGAGCTTCTCCCAGGCACACCCAGCCACTCCCTGGGAACTGCACAGCAAGAAATCACTTCTGATCCTGGGCAGGGGGTATGCCCAGGCTGGAGCTGCTCACCCAGCTCACTCAGGCTCACAGGGGGAGGGCAAAGGTGTTGACCACACCACAGAGGGTCTTTGTGTACATTGGAGCTGATCAAAGATCCCAAAATCCAGAAAGCAGATGAGGCACGCTGGAGGCTGATAGGACACATGAGAGAATGTGAGCTAAGCCACCAAGAGAAAGGGAACAGAAGGGAGGCAGGAGACAGGGCAGGCTCCTGAGGGGAGGAATGTATAGTGCAGGTCTGTGGCAGCACAGCACAGGGCATGGCGGGATTCTGTGCTTCTATGCAGGTGCCTAAAGCCCTGCACGCAACTAGCAGATGTCCCCCCGCCTCAGCTCCAGGTAGCGGGTGATGTAGGCTGCGGGAGATGCTGCACGGGCCCAGAAAAGTTCAGGGTCAAGGCACATTGCTGTCTCAGGTGACTAGAACCATTTGCGGGTAGGACAAGAAACTATATAAGCACTTCAGAATGCTGTTTGGCAATTTCTTTTCTTTTTCTTTTTTTCTTTTTTTTCGCAGTTTTTGGCCAGGGTACATGGGGCTGGTGCCCTACTTCCTGAGCCACAGGTACCGTCTGTGTTTGGCAATTTCTAATCAAGTTAACTATATACTAATTTGATGACTGGGAATTTCACTCTTTGTATTTATGTAGAAGAAACAAAAGCCTATGCCCGCCAGATGTTCATAGGACAAACAGACAAGCAGTGAAGGCACACCCAGCAGCCTCCTGCCCCGTGCAGTAAGTCCTGGGGATCTGCCCAGGGAGGACAAATTGTAACTGGCTCCAGGGACAAATTTCAAGATCCTTGTATGTTTTTTATAATCCTCTCTCTTAACTACTTGAACTTTTAAGTTGTTTCTAAGAAGTGATGGATTTTCTGCAAGGCAAAGGAGTTGAGATTCTGAAATCCCCTGGGCAGACTTCCTCTGCCAGGACAACCCCTCAGCTGCCCCAAAGAAAGAGGCCTCTCCTTAAAACCTCCTGGTGTGGGGACCATGGCAGCACCTCAACCACTTCTGCTACCTGCGGGCACCACCCACCAGCTCCCCTACCCAAGCTGCCAGAGGCTGGAGGCTGGCGGCTGGTGGCTGGCAGCTCTGCCCTCTGAATTCTCAGCTGGCTCCTGAGACCTGTAGCGGGTGGCCAGAGGCCAGAGGCCCTCTGGATCCTGCAGCTGGTGCGACCTGTGCATAGCAGTACCTCAGACAGGCAGCACCACCCCCAACAATGGCAGTGCCAACCAGTGGTGGTGGCTCCATGGCCTCTCCCACTGGGGTCAAATTTGGGAGAGACGCCTCCCCAATTC
This sequence comes from Galago senegalensis, assembly GCA_963575145.1. Taxonomy (NCBI): domain Eukaryota; kingdom Metazoa; phylum Chordata; class Mammalia; order Primates; family Galagidae; genus Galago; species Galago senegalensis. The sequence continues at coordinate 13,455 of CAUYTI010033623.1, forward strand.
TGTGGAACATGGAGGGAACCTGACCTGACCTGCAGGGGTTCCAGAGGTGGAGTGTGGTGATGGTGGAGGCCTTGTCTCTGAGGGAGAGAACCACACTCCTCCACAGTAATCCCCTGCTGGGTACAGACGCAGGTGGAACACTCCCCAGTTTCCAATGATCACCAGAGGGAATCAGGCCTGAACTAGTCCTGCCTGTAGGTTGCACAGTGAGACACCTGGTTGAGAGGCATTGTCTCCTCTTTGACTTAGGTGCAAATCCCTGATGTTCTTGAGTATTAGAGAGAGCTGGGCTGCAGCCCTGCAAGGTAACCAGTGACTGGGGGTGACAGTGATGCAAAGTGGGAAAAGAGGCACCAGTCCCCTGGAATAATTCTTTTGCTGGGCAGGCCTTTCTGACTCCACAGATCACTGGAGTGAGTCACAGTCGAGCTGCCAGTGGACTCCTTCTGTACAATTGCCAGAGACCTTTTGAACTCTCCCACTTTATCTGTGTTTGTGCTGACCAGGACAATTGGATTGGAGCTCTTGATCTGGTCTGATCACCTGTGGACTCTCTAAGGTTATACCCTGATTGTATTGTAGAGGGAGGGTCTGATTCTCCTCTCTCAGTTATTGCCAATGGGGGCAGGGTGTCTTAATTGGTTATATTCCTCCAAAGCTGAGATTTCAACCCGAACTCACTGATCCACTAGGATTGTTCAGAGTCTAGCTAAATACAAGAGAGACCCACCTAGTCCCATCATACCAGGTGGATCCCCAGAGCCTCAGTCTATAATACTGAATGGGACCTTGGTAAAGCTATAGGGGAAAAGCCACAATCAGCACTCTGGTAAAGGGCTGATTAATTATATATCCAGGAGCCCTCAATTTAATTCCACTTTACCAGCCTCTCTAAACAAATGTTGAAAAATAACCATGGGGTGGAATCAGCAGAAAAACTCAGGCAACATGAATAACCAGAGTAGATCAACTCACCTAAGGTATGACAAAGGAGACACAACAGAAGATCCCATTCATAAACAAGTGGCTGAGATGTCAGAAATAGAGTTCAGACTTTAGATAGCAAAAAAGATTAACAGAATTGAAGTAAAATTGGAATTAGAAGTTCAAGGAGTAATTCAAAAGTTGGCTCAAGAATTCAATGAAGTCAAAGATAAAATCACCAAAGATTTTGACAAATTGAGGCAAGAATTTGCATCTCTCAAAGACCTGAGAAATACAGTAGAATCCCTCAGTAATAGGATGGAGCAGGCAGAAGAAAGGATCTTTGACATTGAAGACAAAACATTTGAATGCTTCCAAATGCTCAAAGATGAAGAGAAATGGAGAGCAAAGATGGATCATTCCCTGAGAGAGTTATGGGACCACTCCAGAAAAGCAAACATTTGCCTTATTGGAATAAGAAGGTTCTCCTGAAATTGATGAGAATGATCCGAAAGGCACAGATGCTCTACTCCAAGAGATTTTAGAGGAAAACTTTCCAAACGTGGCAAGAGATACTGAAATTCAGATAGCAGACAGTTTCAGAATCTCAGCATGACTCAATCCAAATAAAGAATACCCTAGACTAGGGGTCCTCAAACTTTTTAAATAGGGGGCTAGTTCATTGTCCCTCAGACTATTGGGGGGTTGGACTGCGGGCCCCGGGACGAGTTGGCTGTTAAGCAGGACAGGCAGCAGCAGCAAAAACACCCGGTGTGCTGGATAAATGTCCTAGGTGGGCCACACATGGCCTGCGGGCTATATTTTGAGGATGCCTACCCTAGACACATTGTAATTAACTTCACCAAAGTTAATATGAAAGAGAAAATCCTGCAAGCAGTCACATAAGAAAATCATAACCTACAAAGGGAAGAATATTAGAATGACTACAGATCTGCTGAAACTTTTCAAGCCAGAAGAGGATGGCCATCGACCTCCATTCTCCTAAAACAAAACAACTTTCAGCCCAGGATCTTGTATCCAGCTAAACTGAGTTTTACTTATGATGGAGAAGTCAAATTCCTTTAATGGCATTCACATGTTGAAGAAATTTGCCATAACTAAACCAGCTCTTCAGGATATTTTCAGACCCATACTCCACAATGATTACCACAATGATTTCCCACCAAAGTAAATTATTCAGAAATTATTGATTAAAACCCAACTTCCACAGCAATGAAAGAATTAAAAACATCCATTGGTCTTTCGAAAGACAAAAATTTTGACACTCAAAATACTACCAGGCTTATCAGTACTCTCAATTAACGTGAATGGCTTAAATTGTCCACTAAAGAGGCACAAGTTGGCTGATGGGATACAAAAACTCAGGCCAGATATCTATTGCATACAAGAATCTCATCTTATCTTAAAGGATAAATATAAACTCAGCATGAAGGGATGGACAACGATAATCCAGGCAAGCAGAAAACAGAAAAAAGCAGGCGTTGCAATTTTATTTGCGTTGCAATTTTATTTTAAATCAACAAAATTAAGGAAAGACAAGGATGGTCACTTCAGATTTGTAAGGAAAAGACTCAACATAATGAGATATCAATTTTTGACATTTATGTGCCCAACCAGAATGCTCTGCATTTTATAAGGGAGACCCTAACATACATGAACAATTCGATATCTTCCAGCACCATAACAGTTAGAGATTTTAACACCCCTTTTACAGTTTTGGATAGATCCTCCAAGAAGAAACTAAGCAATGAAATTCTGGACTTAAACTTCACCATCCAACAATTGAATTTAATAGACATATACAGAATATTTCATCTTAACAAAATTGAATACACATTCTTCCCAACAGCTCATGGACCATCCCCCCAAATTGATCACATCTTAGGCCACAAGTCTAACCTCAGCAAATTTAAAAGAATAGAAATTATTCCTTGTATTTTCCCAGGTCATCACAGAATAAAATTTGAACTCACCAATAACAGGAATCTGCATATTATACAAAAACGTGAAAACTAAATAATCTTATGCTGAAAGATAGCTGGGTCAAAGATGAGATTAAGAAGGAAATTACCAAGTTGTTGGAACAGAATGATAATGAAGATATGAATTATCAGAATCTCTAGGATACTGCAAAGGCAGTCCTAAGAGGGAAATTTATAGTGCTGCAAGCCTTCCTTGAGAGAATGGAAAGAGAGGAAGTCAACAACTTAAGGGGACAACTCAAGCAACTGGAAAAGGAAGAACACTCCAACCCCAAACCCAGTAGAAGAAAAGAAATAACCAAAATTAGAGCTGAATTAAATAAAATTGAAAACAAAAGAATTATTCAAAAGATCAATGATCAAAAAGTTGGTTTTTTGAAAAGTTTAACAAAATTGATAAACTCTTGGCTAGCCTAACCAGAAATAGAAAATGAAAATCCCTAATTTCATCAATCAGAAATAGCAAAGGTGAAATAACAACAGACACCTCAGAAATTGAAACGCATCTTAATGAATACTACAAAAAACTCTATTTTCAGAAATACGAAAATCTGAAAGAAATTGACTAATACTTGGAAGCACACCACCTTCCTAGACTTCCCAGAAAGAATTAGAAATGTTGAACAGACCTATAACAGGTACTGAAATAGCATCAACCATAAGAAATCTCTCAAAAAAGAAGAGTCTGGCTTGTTCTGATAAACGTCACCTCCTGGATAGGGACTGGAGGAAAGGAGAATCTTGATAATTCAGGGGCTACTCTGCCCTGGCTTTGAGATGTCACTAATTTGGGGGAACTTATAAACCCTCCCCTGACCCAGTAGTCAAAATGGGGACTGATGGCATCAGATGATAAAAGGAATTTAGCCCCAAGGGTGGATTTCCATGGCACTGGTTTGTCTGTGGGCTCCCTGGTTTCTGAGCACATGGCTGGAACAGTTACTCTTGCGCTGGTTCTTCCAAGGTGGAGTGAACACCATTAATATTCTGGTAGGAAGTGGAAAGAAAGTGAAAGAATTGGGATTTCCCCTCCTTACCGTGATAGTGAATCAAAGGCAATTCATTCTGAATCTTAAGGCAATTGTAGAGATTAGTATTGCTACCAAGGGTGGAAGATCCTATGCGTCCCTGTGTCACTGGCCTGTGTGACCCTACAGAAGACAGATGCACCTTGGAGAAAACCGGCAGATCACAGCAAACATAACCAACTGGTGATCCCTCTTGAAGCAGCTGTTCTAGAGAAAGCTGCCTTTCAGGAGCCACCAACACAGCCCCAGGCAACTGAGAATTGGCCCTTGATCTGTTTGCCAATTTGCAAGGACTAGCAGGAACTTTTTGCTGGTGTCTGGGCGTGCACACAGCATGCCTTCCCATTCTGTGACAGGGATATGTTGGTTTTCTTAATGTCTGCAGAGATGCCACAGAGAACCACATTGGTTCACACCACGGGGTAGCAAGCACATCTGGAGCCTCAGGAAAACCCCAAAGCGTGAGACTAATTGCATAAATATTCAGGGCCCCCACCTTGGTGAGGTTTCTGGGGATTGTAGGGAGCATTTCAAGTCATCCCAACAAAGTGAAAGGTAAGTTGTTATAACCCAAATGAGGCATGCTGCTTGCTGAGGTTTTGCATTTTGAAGGCACCCTACTTGCTATTGAGTGCGCCATCCTAGTACATCTACCAAAGAGCCTTCCAGAGTACCATTTGCAGGTGGGGACCTCTGTGCTCATCATTTAACAGTTCCAATGCTGCCCAAGCATTGTGGCCAACAGCGATGTGGGGCTGGAACAAAGCTATGCCTTCTACATGTCACTATTCTTCTTTCTAAGAAACAGCTCCTGGCATACTATGGCACTCTGGTAGGACCTGGACAGATGGCCAGGGGACATCAAGTCTGCAGTCCTGAGATGGCTGTCAGGGATGGGCTGTCATCAGACCCACCCCTCTGTAGGGTGGGTATACCCAGCTGCAGCCTGTCACTAGGTGGAGAGGATCTGAGAGCCTGGGCTGGAGAGAACCCAGAAGGCACATGCCATTGCGTGAGCAGGTGGCACAGACCCCCATGATGGGTCCTCCTGCTTCTGTCGTCTCCTCTCCCTCAGGCTACATCTGTGGCTCATGGGAAGTTGCCCACAACCAGATGGCCCAGGAGAGCTGCCTTCATATGGTTCTCTGGGATATGCTGGAAATAGCTGAGAGCGGGAGTGGGACACAGAAGCTTTACAAGGCCATTGTGCACTGTCCTTGAGATGGGAAAAGGAGACTGTCCAGTGGGTGAAGCTTGAGCAGAGCAAATGGCTACTGCTTCTCTGGACTGAAAGAGCCAGAAGAATGGACCCACAGCAGTGCTTTCCAACAGTGGACAACCCATGCGTATCCCCCAGGGACATCTGGCCGTGTCTGGAGACATTTCTGTTTGTCACAACTAGGTGGGGACTGCTACAGGCATCTGGTGGGTAGAGGCCAGTGTATTAACCAGGGTTCTCCTGAGAAACGTAACAGGATATACAGAGGGCATATTCTAAAAATGTCTACACATTTGTAATACTCAAGTCATGTTTGACTTCTGTTACCATGATTTGTATTCATCTTGTCATTCATATGTGTTGAGCATTATTATTTTAATTCAGTTTTTCTCTTCCTTAAAATATGCATACACTTATTGATGCCCTCTGTGCACAGGTATGTTGAAGGAGCTTTATTATGTGGGACCATTGAGTTCATGTGATTATGGAGGCTGAGATGTCTCACCATCTGCCATCTGCCCACGAGGCCCAGGACAGCCGGTGGCATTGTTCTGGTCCCAACCCAAAGCCCAAAGAACTAAGGGAGCCAACGGTGTAAGTCCTGATCTGGGTGCAAGGGCCTGAGAACTAGGAGGAGGACAGGGGAAGATGGGCAGCTGGCCTCACGCAGAGAGAGTGCTTTCACACTTGCCCTGCCTCTTCTCAGGCCCTTGCCCTGCATTCTTCTCAGGTCCTTGATGCTGCCCACCCACACTGGTGAGGCCAGCTCTTCATTCAGTCTTCAGGTTCCAGTGCTGATCTCTTCTGTAGATATCATGCAGACAGGAATAATGGTTTACCAGCTATCTGGGTATCTCTTATCCCAGGCAAGTTGACACATAGCATTAACCATCACAGTCAGCTAGCAATGCTGCTGACATCTTACAGTGCACACAGGACAGTCCTCTATAGAAAATTATTATCTGGCCCCAAATAGCAATAGCACCACTTTTGAGAAACGTCAACCTACGCTGGATAGTGAGGACCAAAAGAAAGGATTCAGACTGGTGACGAGAAGGCATGGCAACATGTGTCTGTACGAGGGACACAGGGAGCAGATGTGTGTGGATGGGTCTCTCAGAATGTGTAAAGAGCACAGAGACGTGTTGGTGGCACGTTCATACACCCCAGAGGTTCCCTGGGCAGAGAAGGCTCTTAACACTCAGGTGGACAATCTGGTCCACACTTCCACCAGCAATCCTTGTGTGTACTCAGTGGGCCATGGTCCCAGCGACAGGCTATAGACAAGCACAAAACCACACATTTGCTTGCACCAAGGCCAGCCTCTGTATCACAACTTGGAGGCCACCACTGCTGTGCCTGAGTCACCTTCTGATAGCGGACACCTCCATGGAGCCTCCCCTTTGACGCATTCCTGGTGCGAACCAGCCGGAACCTGGTGGCCTGCTGACTACCCTGCACCCCTTCCCTTAGGGAGAGAAAACAATTCTTCCTCACTGGAATAGATGAACCCCAGATTCCCATCTGCCATCCATGACTGAAGTGCTTCTGCCCAAAGCTGCCATCACAGACTTCAAAAAGGCCTGATTAAGACCTGTAACTTCACAGCAGTGAGATCAAGCACATCGACTTCACTAACTACACATCCCAGGGACCCAGAAGCAGTTAGCCCATTAGAGCCAGGGACCTGCCCCCTGAAGATTCAGTTCTGATGCTAGTAGGGAGATTCCCCTAAAGGTGGGAGCTCCACCTTCCAGATGGAGTTTGGGAGTTGAATCAGCAAGTGCCATATGGTCCACCATATGGAGGTCCCGTGGCCAGAACTCATGGTCTGGGGAGCGAGAGGTGGGCGTGTGCAGCTCCTCTTTGTGATGCCTCACGCCCCCTGAACATGTGCATCCCCCGCCCCACACCTTAGCGCTCCTCTGCTTTGAAGCTCTTGGTTCCAACTGGAAGCTGAGGCCTGACCATTCAAGCTCCTCAAGCTACTGAATCAACACAGATATGGTTGTTACTATACTGACTGCGTGAACCTGTCATTAAGGGATGACTGCATTGCTGCTACACAGGGGGCTTGAGGGGATGATGTCTGAAACCCACGGGACTCTTTGGGGTGCTTTAACTTATGTCTACATCCAAACAGTTCAGTTAATGGTAGGCTGGGCACAATGGCACATGCCTGTAATCCCTGCTACCTGGGAGGCTGAGGCAGGAGGATTGTTTGAGCCCAGGTGTTGGAAGCTGCAGTGAGCTATGATGATGCCACTGTACTCCAGCCTGGGTGACAGAGTGAGACCTTACCTCAAAAAATAAATGAACAAATGAAGTTAATGACAAAACAGCATCCAATCAAAAGGACTTGTAAGGACTCAGAACCTTCAGGAATGAAAGTTTGGGTTATCTACTAGGCAAAGAATCCCAAGGTCTGGCTGGGAGGACAGGAAGCAGGGAATGGGTATGGAAGACGACAGTGATGTGTAGCAGCCCTTGTCCACGGCCACTCCCTTCCAGGGGGACTGCTTCAGGGAGGCTCGTTTTCCTCCCTGCTCCATGGTGTGTGTGCACAGATGTCTGCACACACATCTGTACACACCAGGACATGCAGCTGTGCATCAGCAGGAGGCCCCCAAACTATACACATTTTAGGAAAAGAAAAAACTGTATCAAAATTGTAACATTCAGGCTGGGTGCCTGGCTCATGCCCGTAATCCCAGCACACGGGGAGGCTGAGGCAGCAGGTTTGCTCAAGCCCAAGAGTGTGAGGGCTGCACTGACACCACAGCACTCTACTCAGGGTGACACAGAGAAACTCTGTCTCAGGAATAAAAAGTGGTAACACTTAAGTCACATGTGACTTCTGCAATTACAAGAGATACAAGATACAACACACAAGGTAACACAGGTTATCAGGACATATTGAGCATTACAGTTTTTTTTTTAGCATTACAATTTTAATATACTTTTTTTCCTTTCTTTAAATGTGTATGCATTTCTTGGTGCCCATTTCATGTGTGTGCACATGTGTGAGCATGTGTGTACTTGTGTGTGGTGTGTGAGCATGTGTGTGCAAGTGTGTGATGTGTGAGCACGTGTGTGATGTGTGAGCATGTGTGCATGTGTGTGGTGTGCACATATGTGTTGTGTGTGAGCATGTGTGTGTGCCTGTGTATGGTATGTGAGCATATTTGTGCACGTGTATGTGGTGTGAGCATTTGTGCATGCATGTGTGATGTGTGAGCATGTGTAAGAGCATACGTATGCACCTGTGTGTGGTGTGTGAGCATGTGTGTGTGGTGTGAGTGCACATGTGTAGGGTGTATGAGCATGTGTGTGCATGTATGTGAGCATATGTGTGCACGTGTGTGGTGTATGAGAATGTGTATGTGTGTGTGAGCATATGTGTGCACGTGTGTGGTATATGAGCACAAGTGTGCACGTGTGTGTGGTGTGCACGTGTGAGCATGTGTGAGTTTGTGTGGTGTGTGTGCGTGTGTGTAGTATGTGAGCATGTGTGTGTGTAGGCAGCTGAGACAGACACACACAGGGCCCAGCTGCTGCCTTCTGCATCTGCTATCTGCCAATGCTGTCCTGGCCCCAGTTCTTCACTTGCCAGCTGCAGGCTGTCTTGTCCCCCATGTGGAAGCACCTGCCACACGGCATGTGCTCAAGGAGCCCAGGATGGATCCTGGGAGATCTCACCTGCCCTGTGCATCTCCTCCTCAGGACACCTGCGGGGCAGAGCTCCCTTCTTAGGGAGTCTGAACCCTGCTCTGTGGAGCTCGGCTTGTGGCTTTTGGCACACTGACCTCTTTGCTCTGTGCCAGCCTGAGAGGAGGTGCTCCCTGCTCTGTGACCCTGATGTCTCCTCCTAGTAATTTTCCTTCTTCCAATCCCTGCTTGGCCTGTTCTTGGAGAATTGAATTCTGTTAGAATAGCAGGGGTGACTCCTAGTTCCCTGAGTGGGACGGACATGTATTCCTCAGTCGGATGGGGAACTTTGAGAACCTTCTCTCGAGTCCCTCGTTGTATAGAACAGAAACCTGGGCCCTGAAGGAGAATGTGCCTTCTCAAGGTCAGTTTAGGGGAGACCTTCTGGGGTGCCTGCTGCCAGCCTGCAATCCTGAAGCACATTTCCAGGCTTCCAGTGGAGAAGACTGCATTTCACTGCATTTTCATGTGGTATTCTCTGCCTGTCCTCAAAGAATTCAGAATGGTTTCATATTTATTTATGTAGAACATCAAAGCCAAAAAGGGATGGTGACTCACTGGCCTTCAAGTGGTCCCAGGAGGTCACAGACCCCACGGACAGCTGAGCACCTTCCCGCTCAGTCTCCCAACTGTGCCGATTTACTCCTCCGGCCCCAGCTGCCTCCAAGTGAGATGAAGCCTCGAGTGCCACCTGTCCCCAAACCATGAGTTCCTCTGGGGAGGGCGGAATCCTGCAGTGTGATCCAGGGCTGGGAGAATCCCAGCTTCAAGCTGACCTCACCAAATCTTCCTTTTCTTGTCTACAAGATGGGGACTTGGATATCAAATTCACAGGGTTGCTGCACAGATTGAATTCCATTGCTGCCCCACTCACACTGGCCGTCTAGTGCGTGAGGCCCTGTCATTTGTCACTGCCTCTGTCACTGTCCCTGGCGCCCAGTACAGTGCATGGCACCGCCTCTCCCTCACTGCCTCTGCTCCACAGAAGGGCACACTCAACAGAGTCACAACAAAGGCCACCTCCTCCGTTCTGCTCCCAGCCACAGCCCCCTGTTTACAGTTGTAGCCTCTGGGAGAGACGTGAAAGAAAATCCTGCCTGGTTTTCACCCAGACAGAAAGTGTCATGGCCATTTAAAAATGGAGTGAAACCATTTCTCTCATATGAACGAGACTGGGATAATGGGCTTGCAGCTCATCTGGTTGGGAAAACACTTTTATTTTTAATTTTTTAAACTAGTGTGGATGTATGACTGCAAGAATCCTCTTCCTCTTGGCCATAAAGCCTTTCCTAGATGGTATTTTACCAAGAACACAAGAGTGAGCAGACAAATAATCAGATCAACCAATGCTTTACAAACAAGTTAATTTTATTAAGTAGGCATCAAAGCTTCTCTCTGTGTCAAGTATTGGAGAAGCCGTGTCACACAGATTACAGAGCTAGTTTTTACTTGAAATAATCTTTCATAAAAGAAAGAAATTAAATACAGTTCTTCTATAAAAAGTGCAGTAGTCATTACTGGAAGTTTTCCAAAATGAAAGCAAGATTTACTATATATTGCAAAAATTGGTTTAGTGCTTTAATACTTTACAAAGTAACAACCCAACTGCTGAAGACAGCTCTTACAACGGGTTTCTTCTCCAGGAATGGACCAAATTGAAAAGAATATCCACATTGAATCAGAATGAACATATGCAGGTAGAAAGGGTTCTGAAAAGGGTCAGACTAATATGATTTATGACCCAGTTTTGCCTCAATGTTTTCCTTTGCCCACAGTAATCAAGTGGCGAAACAACGTAACATTTCCTCCTAAAAATCAGTCAAACCCAAAAAGAAAGAAAGAAGAGGAACATTCACTGACTTCCTTAGGTCAAATGCACATCTTAGAATGGGGCAAACACAAGGTGAGGATGGTTCCTCATTGTAACTAACCTCAACAATCTTCATTTAAAATGAGACCAATGGAGTTCCTGTTCTGCAGATGGGGCGGTGATGGACCAGTGAGGAGTGTAAGTCTGCCCCAACCATGCCTTTATTTGTACGATTAAGAGCCTAGCATTTCCCAAGACAAACTCCTGCTGAATAGTGCATGGCTCAGTGAGAGGTGGGCTTAGCCCTGTGTGTACCAGGACTAGAGGCCACTGCTGATCTCTAACACGTGCTCACGGTGAGTATACTAGTTTGGGTCACAATCTAGAGGAGACAAGTTGCCCTACTCCCACCTGCCAAATCATTATTCCAAATCAGGGGTTTCAATTCCGTTCCTCCAAGTGGGAAGAATGTGTGCAAAGAGCTGGACAGCTCATAGGGCCTGGGAGACATCCATGGGCACCTGCCCTGGAGAACGGTGTGCGTGGGCCAAGGGAGCAGCTGCTGGCAAGTGCGCGCCCTCCCTGAGTGTGGCAGTCTGTTAGGGCTGCCATGGAAGGGATGATATTTGGCAATTCAAACACAGGGACGTATGTGTGGGGGCCCCCTCCCCACTTGTTGGACAGTGGCCGAGGGGCACAACGAGGGACCCCAAAATATGGCATCCAGAGATTTGACAGCAAAACCACAGAGGAGGATTAAGAAGGACAAAGCCTTTTAACCAGACCAGGAGGACAAAGGTCCTATCAAGAGAGTGTAACAGTATTGTGCCAACTCTTAAAGGAAAACACATTTGGCCAAAGGTCCTAGAAGTAAACACCAAGATTAGGTAGTTGTGAACAGTATCTAGTAAGGGCAGGAAGTTAGAGGAGGGCCGAGGATCCCCTGCTGTGGGTGAAGCCTCACGTCATCACTGGAGGGCCCTGGCCCAGGAAGCGTGAGGTTTAGCTGTGCAGCGCCAAGGCTCTGATCTTACCCCGCACATCCAGCTGGGACTGAGGGCAACAGCCAAGGAGCCTTGGCTCGCTGGCCCTGCTGCTTCCAGATGTGTCAATACAGCCTTGCCCTCACCAGTGTATGTGACCAGCTCCTCTTCCTCTGTGGCTCTGCTTTGGTGACTCAAGAATGAGTCCTTTTAGTGATCAGGTGGATCCCCTCTCCCTGGGCTGGGCCATCCACTGCCACCTGTGTTTGAGCTTCAAAGGAATAAGAGACACCTAAGGACCAATTTCAAAGGATTCTCTAGAAGGTTCAGGTCCACAGCGACCTCATGGAAGGGTGTGACAGAAGCCCACCCCCGTGTACAGCTATAAGAACTCCTGTTTCCACGTCAGCTTGTTCCAGGATGCTCCCCTGTGAGCAATGGAGCCTTACATCTGGCAGGAGGGCTAGCCAAGGGCAGGTATTCCCAGAGACAGAAACCACAGCTGCCATCAGGCACGTCTGCTCACTGCTGTTATCAAGTCACCTTGGGCTGAAGACTGGAGCTCAAGAACTAGGCCCTAGCTCAAAGTTCTCCACGATAAGGGGCAGTAGTGGAATCTAGATGGGGTGAAGGCTAGAATCGATTTTTTCGGCCTTTTACATGCATAATAGTTAACAAATCACTGATTTCCTTTCCTTTTTTCAACAAATATTTATCCAGTGCCTAATATATGTCAGGCACTGTTGTAGGCACCAGATACAGCAGTGAGAAAGACACAGAAAAATCCCTGCCCACACGGAGCTTACATTCTATGTGGGCTGGAGGGCATATAATAAGTGAATAAATTAATAATTAACATGTCACACTTGGACGGGGATAAGTGCATAAGGACAGGATGAGCAGAGAGGTGGAGAGGTGTTGTCCCTTTAAATGAAGAAGTCAGGGAAGGCCTCACTGAAAGGTAACACTGGAGCAAAGACTAGAGGGTAGTGAGGGGCAAACTTGTGGCTCTCTGGGGGAAGAATATTCCAGGTAGAAGAAATGGCATGTGCAAAGGCCCTGAGGCAGGAGGGTGCCAGTGGTTAGAGACAGCAGGAAGGCTGCAGTCCCTGGGCAGAGCAGTCAGCAGAGGAATACTGGCTTGGGAGTGGTCTTTGTAAGACTTGGCTTTTACTCTGGAATAGGAGCTGTTTCTTCGCTTGCAGTGGTCCTCTGGTGTCAGTGGATATATTCTGAAACAGCTGGTTTCCCTAACTTGTCCTCACTAAATTAACAGTTGAATCTTGAGTAAATTCAGCCTATATTTACCCTTAAAACCAACTGTTACTCCTCACCTTACATTAAACTAACGCATTTTAGATAATGTGTATATGTACCCTTGAGATGCTCTCTGGGAGGAATAAAACGACATAAGTAATGTGTATCATTTTGTATATACATAATTAGGATTGCTGGGGCTCCCTTTTTTTAGACTAAGATAGTGAAAACGTAAATTTCAACAAATTATTTGGCAAAATAAGTAGGAATAGTGAGCTTCCTAGCACGGTTTGGAGTCACGGTTTCTGTGCTGCTCCTGTCCCAGTGCGTCTTCAGCTCAGCCCTGTGGAGCGCAGTTCTTCATACAGCACAGAATGCACACACCTGCTGTTCCTGAGGGGTCCCTGCAAGGCATCGCCCTTGCTGTTCTCTGCTGGGGGTGGCACAGGAAGAAGCCACCTGTGTAACTGCTAACAGACCTTCTGCTTCCTGTCCCAGAGCTGCCGTGAAAGACTTGTAAAACAGCTGGCCCTGGAAGCGTGGTGGGGCCTCCTGGGCTGAGTGTGGGCACTCGCCTTCGTGTGTGCCGGGCTTTCTCACTGCTGGATGCTATGGGATGAACTGCTCCAGACCCTTCCCCATACCAGTGAGGCAGCACTGGCATAAATGAGCTCTGGATCAACAGCCCCACCAGGGCGCAGTGGACACAGGCAACGGGATGGACTTGAATTAAACAAGAACCAGGCTGAGTGCCTGGTCACTGCCCTGGACAGCCACACTAAAATGGGCCAGCTGGAGTAGAAAGCAGGTGAGAGTCAGGAGTAACAGGAAGGTGTTGCCTGGAGGTCGCCAGACAGCTACCACTTTAAGGCTTTTTGGAAGGGGCTGCCTGTTCCTTGGCACCTGGTGTGCCAGTCATCTCTGGGCCTTCATTCAGTGTATTTGTCCGCAGGTGACAGCAGCTCTAGACTCTCATCCAGAGCAGCGTGAGGGGGCAGAGGCCAGAGCCAGTGAGGTCTGTCTGAGAAGGCATGGCTCACTTAGCTATGGAGACACATTTTCTTCTCTTTTCTTAGAAGCATTGGAAGAAAAGAGAAAGAAAAGGAATACTGGAGGAACTTAATTTGTAAAGTCCACACCAAGAAAGGAAAAGAATAATCATGGTATGAAGAAAGAAACCCCAAACATGCAGTAGATGCCTTCAGCTTTTATCCAGATCGCCCAGTAAACAAAAGACTCACAGAGAATGGGACTCCACACACCGGTTTGGCAAAGTCTTTTTTTTTTTTCCTTTTTCTTGCACACATTTCTCACCACTGATAGGTACAGCCCTTTTTTTCTTAACTAATGTGAAATATATTTTGCTAGGTTAAGTTTATTTTTGCAAAGTAGAGTAATTTGCAAAATAGGCTTGTGGACACGAAGGGTGTGGGGGGGTCTATGTCCCCATGACCCCTCTCCAGAGACACAGTGGGCATTGAAAGGAGAATTTCCACACCCTGAGGTGTGCACCTGGGCAGCACAGGGAGTCCTTTTATCTCAAGCCGCCCGACTCTTGACAGTAAGCTACTGGAATAAATTATTTGGAAAAAAACATTCAATTCGCGAAGTAACCGATTCCAACGTCACTGGGTGGTAACAGGTAAGAAAAAGTCCACAGTAACTTAGTGAATATAAAGTGTTGGTTTAAGAGAAAAGGTGAAGTACCAAAATCCATGAACAGAAAAAAGGAAGTCGACCTTTCAATTAAAAAAAAAGACATTTATACATTCCTGCTTTTGAGGGTATTTGAACAAACAGCAAAAAGTATTTAAATCCCAAGGCCCACCGTGGAGCCCTTTCCCACCTCAAGTTACGCTTCCAAGGGGCAACCCTGTGACAATAAAGGGTGCAAAATATTGCTCTGTGGCATATCCTGAAAATAATATAAAAATAATTTCTATAGTATAGTTTAAACTTGGCTTGCAAAATTTCAACGTAACACAGCATAAAATCTACAAACAGAATACACTGAAAAACACCTTCTCTTAACAATATATTATTATTTTTTTAAAAAAATCATTTGTCCAGGTAACCCACGTGTAGGCAATGTGAAGTCGGCTTTCAAAATAACCTCCACAGGGGTTTAGAAGTACCTGGGGTCGTTCTAGAAACTTGCTGTCATTGAGGGACATCTGTCTTTCCCAGAAAGGAAAGTTTGGCCAGATCAAATGGGGAAGGCCACTCATACTATGCCCCGATGGGACTCACCCTGTTCCCTCTTCGTTCCTGTCCCACAAAGGGTCCCCATGTCATAAAATATGAGGGACCCGCCTGGCCCACATGTAAGAAACATAGTTTCTACCTAGTCTGATGAACTAATTTGGTGTCTGACCAGGGCCCAGGTCTACAGAGCTCTGAACATGGACGGAGCATGCTTCTGGAACACAGGACTAGTGTGCATTTAAAATAACCACAGACTCTCTCGCTTTTGTATTTTAAAATCTACCTAGAGGAAGGATGGATTCAGATCTCTGACAAAAGGAAATGGCTATTCTTAAATGATACAGACTCGGTGGTTATGTGTCAGCCAGGAGCAGGCCCTGACAGCCAGCTAGCAGAGGCCTGCCCTATGACCAAATCCAGCAGCTGGGGCCCCTGGTGTGGCCAGTGGCTATCTCAGGCTCTTACTCAGGTCCGTCTTATGGTCAAATGGCAGTAGGATGGAGGTAACTTGGAAATGCAAGGACAGAACAGGTCACAGGTCCCCACTTTTTAATAATACATATATATTACTCTGCCAGGTTAAGGTTTTCTTCTATTACTATGAAACGTTTTTACTTTCAGTTTGCCCATTCTTTTCTGTTCTTCTTTAAACCTGGCAAAGAGCATGAGAAAGACAAAAGGTTTGCATAGGCAGTTTTGGAAATTTCTGATTGGCTGTTTTAACATAGAAACAAACACCAATTGACTCTATGCCTGGTTGACTTGTGTTTGTGGGCTTGGTTTCTGAATGCACACGAGTATTTTTAAGGTTGGGCATCTCAGCCTTCTCAAAGTCAGCAGTGTGAGGAGTAGCTGATGTCTACACCTGAAGCAAAACCTTCTGTGACCCCACAGCTTCGGATGACAAAGTAGCTGCTTAGCATGACATGAAGAATCAATCCAAAAAGCTGCCACAGACCCTCTTTGATGAGAGATTTGTTAAAAACCACTTTTTTTCTGAGTAACAAAAGAAATCCCAGCAACATTAGGGACGTGGATGTTAGTAATTACCATACATCGAAAATACTGGTCAGCAGGAAAAGTAAAACATTCAAAAAACTTCTTGAATATTCTATTTAATAAATAATTTTGATTTAAGGAACCATTTATGCAAAAACCTGAATAAATTACCAAAAATGCCACGTGCTGTGGAATATTTAAAAACAAAAAGGAATTACTCACAGGAGATAACTCTATTTTGTTATAATTCTTAACAAGTAAAAAAAAATCCTCTCCCTTTTTAAAATTTCTTTCTTTCTTTTTTTTTTTTTTTTTGCTTTTGCAGCTCTTTAGGCAAGGGGGTAAAGCATCCTTTCTGGAGGAGAAGCTGGCTCCAATGATGAGATGGTCTGTCCACCTCCTGCATTTTCTGAGGGTACACTCACCGCAAATCTGGGCACGTCTACTTTCCTTCTTAGGATTATTCCAGGCTATTCTAAAGCTCTTGCAAGGTTAAAGCATTCTCCTGCGAGTGACTATTTCACTCAGCTTATCCGTAGTGAGGCAGGTTTGGCTCCTCAGTATCCTTGGCCAAGAACGGTATTTTCCAGAGGTAATCTCGGAAGGAAGAGGCTGCATGTTGCTGCTCAGAACAGGGTAGCTAAGGACACGTTTTTGTTTTTGTTTTTCCTCAAGAAATATAGGAGGCACCAAAAAAGAGATCGCACAGGGATCAGACGGCTCCCTGAACGTGTCATCCTGCCCCGGGGAGGGGCCCCCATCCCAGTGAGGCCCTTGACCTGGCTGAACCCAGACAGATGCAAGTGTGTGTGTGGGGGGGTGGGCTTCCTTCCTGGCTTCCCTCAGCCCCTTCCTCGTGGACGGAGTGCAGCCTAGTGGGGGCTCACACAGTGACAAAGGGTCGACTCCTCGCCTCTCTCCTGGGGCACCGATTGATAGTCACCTCTTAGGAGACCTCCAGCGACAGTCCACTGTGGAAATGTCTTCAAAGGAGAATGTGAGCAGGCTGCCCTACTTTTTCACACACGGGCAAATCCAATTTGTGAGTGCAGAACCTTGCTTTTTGGACCCGAGGTGTCTTTGGAAAGCTCCTGTCACCTAAGCTGCCTGGTAGCAGCACCAGGAGCGATCGCTATACCTCACTGCGCCCTGCGAGGTAGTTGTGCGATGCCCTCTCTACGGACACCTGCGGCGTGGATGGCAGTGTGAATGTTGCTGGAGCCAGGGACTGTGGGAGGAGGTTTCCGCTTATGAAATGGAGACGTGTATTTCTAAAGGGCCACAGTGACCACCAGAGCGCCAGAGGGTGGCAAGGTGCCTGCCCTCTCCAAGGACCCGGGATGGGAAGCAGGTGGGTGCCCGCAGCGGGGCTCCACCAGTCCCGGGTGGACGTTAGCTGCTACATCCTGGGTGGTACCAACCACGCACAAGTGATCGTTACCTGGAAGAGGTCAGTCGCTAGATTAGGAAAAAAAGGGGGAGGAAAAAAGCATGTAAAACACTCCCTTCTAAAAACAAAGGGCTGCGAATTTCTTTATTTCTCTTATTGAGGAACAAAAATACTCTTGCAATGGCTATTGAGTTTCCACAGGTACGAGGCAGAGGCTAGGCTAGCACACCCACTTCCAACAGTATGACTTGTTTCCTATCCGTCTACTACCTGAGTGGCGTCAGTGTAGGTTCAGGCACCATTAGGAACGTTTGACCAAACACGTACACGGCACTGACAGAGGAGGGGCCGGCCTTTCGGTTGACCAGGGCGTGTAAAAAAGACACCGACAGAATGGAACAGAAATCCTCCGGGACGCCGCCGCCTGCGCGGCGCGCTCAGGGCCGGGCCCCACGCGCGTCGCGCCGGCGCCGCAGCTCCTCGCGGTAGCAGTAGGAGCAGTAGTGCTCGGTCTCGGCGCGCCCGTAGAAGGCGCAGTTCTCGCGCTGGCAGCGCCGCTGCGTCGGCCCCGGGCCCGCGCGGCCGCACTCACCGTTCGAGCGCGCGGCCGGCGCGTCCGCGTCGGCGAACTCCAGGCCTTCGCGCGCGGCCCCGAAGCCGTTGGTGTAGGTCTGCGACTTGGGCTCGGCCGCACCCCCGGCCGGGACTCCGGGCACGGCGCGCGCCAGCGACTCCACTGTGTTGACCGTGCGCAGGGCGGCGGCGCGCGCCGGGCTGTAACTTTGAGACGACAGCGAGCGGTTCTGCTGCGGGTACGTGGCGCACGGTCGCAGCGCGCCCACCGCCGGCGCGCACGCCTCGTCCCGCGCGCCCGCGCCCTGCACGTGGATGACGCTCTGGCGTGCCGGCGGCGGGGGACTGCGGCCCGGCGCCT
Source organism: Galago senegalensis (assembly GCA_963575145.1). Lineage (NCBI taxonomy): Eukaryota > Metazoa > Chordata > Mammalia > Primates > Galagidae > Galago > Galago senegalensis. The sequence continues at coordinate 31,915 of CAUYTI010033623.1, forward strand.
GTCCGCTGGCGCCCGCCCGCCGCGCGCCTCCGCCCGCGCCTGGGGAGGCCGCGCCGCCCGCCGCCGCCGCCCGCGCCGCCCGCGCGCCCGCCGCGGGCCCAGGGCTGGGGCGTTCCTTGAACTTGAGCACCAGCTGCGTGGGCTGCCCGGCCGCCGGACCCGGCGACGCGCGCTCGGTCCCCGGCGCGCCCTCTGCCTCCGGCCTGCGTGGCGGCCGCTTGGCCGTGGTCGTGGCAGCGGCGGCGGCGGCGGCGGCAGCGGCTGCCGTGGCGGCGTCGCGGCGCCGCTGCTCCTGCTCGGCGCTGAAACGCTCCTGCGCGCTCGTCAGGTAGTAGCCGATCATCTCCTCGTGGAACTGGTGCCGGTGGCTGGTGAGCAGCAGGCCGGCGAAGATGAACTTGCGCTCGCCCTGCATGGCGGCGCGCAGGATGTTGAGGCTCAGCTTCACGTCCGTGCTGTACTTCCAGGCGTCGCCCCGCGGCCCGCCGCCCTTCTCGGCCGGCGACGCGCCAGCCGCCTTGTCCGTGGGCGACGGCGTGGTCTTCTCCGATGGCGACGTGCTGGCCGACGCTCCTGACTCCTCCTTGCTGCCCTTGCGCGACTTGGCCTTCTTCTCCTTGCCGCCCCCGGCCACGTCCCCGTTCTTGCCGTTGGCTGAGTTGGCACGGCCCATTTTGCCGTGCACCAGGCCGCTGAGGCCACCCATGTTTTTCTTCAGCTTGATGCCCAGCGTCTTACTGAAGCTGCCCAGCTTGTTGGCCACCGAGTCTGCGCGGGTCTTGTCCTTCTCCTTGCGCTGCTTCTCCTTCTCCTTCTCCTTGCCATTCTTGCCGTTATTGCTGTTGGAATTACTGCACACCGAGTCGCGGTCTGAGTCCAGGGAGTCGGCCAGGGACTGCACGTCCTCCCCCGCGGAGGCTGTAGGGGACTCTGGCTGTGCCAGGGGCGCCTGTTCAGAGAGAGGGAGCGCAAGGAAAGAAGGTGGTTTAGAGAAAAGGTATCCCTGGGTAGGCCGAGGGAGACTGACCTCACTGTCCCAGCCGCGACTACGTCCCTCGCTGGGATGGGAGCTGCTTGAGGGAAAGCAGCCGACACAAGTGGGTCATGGGCTGCCGCGGTGGGACCCGGATGGGCTTCTGGAAGGCGCGGCCTTGGGCCTTTGATCTGCGTTCTCTCCCTCCCTCTCTCTCTGGTGCCTGGTAGCCTAGAACCCAGAGTGCGGGAATGAAGCAAGGTGTGTATACCTCACCTGGCTTTGAGCTTCCGAGACACAGGCGCCAGGCAGGCCGCTCCCTAAGGTGGCGGCTTTCTGTTGGGAAGAACTCCTAACTTGTACAGAAGTGTCCTTCCTACAAAGGCGTTTCACCTCCTCATCCCACCTCGGGGATGGAAACTGCCCTCACAGCTTCACCAACTGGATGTTGGAACAGTTCCTCCCTGGATTTAGTGACGACACAGCACCTTAGGGTTCCCGTCTCAGTTTAGCAGTGTAGAGTGCTAAGTTGAGAAGGGTTCTGAAACAGGCCTGGGCTCGGCAGGAAAGATGTTCTCATTCCCAGAAGAGTTCTGCAGGGGGATGAGGTGGAGGTGGGGAACACTGGGCTGGGACTGTCTCTCTGTACGATTCTGATGAGACCCACTGGTCTGGTCCAGCCAGTCAGAGGATGGCAGGTGAGGAGCCTGAGAAAAGGGGGTGGGTGGCTACAGAGGACAGGCAGAATCTATTGCTGCTTTGTGCAGGTACCTTTCTGGGAGAGGAGAGAATTTCTCAACGATTGTCCCTAAACAAAGGGGAGGGTCCTTGATTCCAGCAGCTGAGTATGGCAGGAACTATTGCTCACACCTGAAAGGCTTTCCAGGCCTCCTGGGAGGGGGCCTGTTGCCCCTCCCAAAGGTTTTATTTTCATTCTCCCCTGCCAAGCCAGTCCAAGAGACGGTGACCTTCCTGCAACCAGGTCACCAAGAAGTAAAGGTGGGCAGAACAGGTCCTCAACACCTCCCATTCTGAAATTTCTTCTTTCCCCATTTTTACCTAGGTTTGGAAGGAGCAAAAGGTCTCAAACTGGGGTAGCAGAGACACGGGGATGTGCTTGGTGCTAGGAGCTCACTGTGAGCACAGTTGAACGAGGACCCCCATTGGGAAGGATCCTCACCAGGGCTTCTTGCTGAGAGCCTTGCATCTGATTTGGAGGCCACCAAAGTCTGGCCAGTGCCCTGCTAATTGCAGGGCAGAGTCATTCTCAGCCCAGGAGCCATCTGATTTTGGACCTAGAGCTGCTGCCGTCACGCCCCATGTAGTGGTGAAAAAACATCCACAACACCTCCAGCATACTCCAGGCCTTTAGAAGGCAGGACTCAGACTCTGCCCCTGACAAGCTGTCACTTTCGCCATCCGGAAAGTGGGGTACTAGTACCTGGCTCCTGGAGCCCTGTGAAGATGGAGGCTGAGGTCTGAGAGCTTGCTTTGTGGCACTGCCTGTGCCAGGAACTGTGGGACTTTGGCTACTCACATCACTCCCTGAATAATTCCTTGTGAGCCCTGCTTTATGCCTAAGTAAACTGATGTCTAGGAGGACCAATTATTTGTAAGTAATAATTTTTTACAAGTCCTTTTCCCTGAGAATTTACTAGTAAGATTACAAAACATCAGTCAGATGTGGCATTTGCAAGCTGGGACAGCTCCCACCCTCCGGGGGTGGAGGCAGGTGCCCCCTGGGGTGGGTGGGCCCTCTTCTCATTGCCCTGCCAGCTCTACCTACCAGCCCACCACCTCCATGTGCATGTGGGGAGGAGAAGGGGGCGCGAGGAATTGCAGTCTTGGTTCCCTGGCGTTTCTGAGGACCCACACACTTTATAATTAATTCCGTTCTGCGGCAGAACATCATGTTCTGATCTCAGCAGAAAGAGTTTTGTGTTGTGACTTGCCTTCGGTTTATTTTCTGAGTGGGTGTGTTTATTCCTCTTTGCAGAAATTTGGGACAAAAATCCTCTGGCTGGAGTGTATGCTCATGAGCACCTACACCTACACACGTGACACCTACATATGCGTGCACACATGTACCACAATGTTCTGAGTTGCTTCAAACCAGAGCCAGGGTGTCCCGTGTGCAGCTGGGACAGCTAGGGCAGGGGGTGGGAGGAGCTCCTGGGCTGTATATGCACCTGGGAGTGGGCAGCTAGAGCATGCAGGCTTTTGGGAGTCTGTGGGAGGAAGCACTCCAGCCAGGCTCCAGCTGAGTGGCCTTGACCCCACCCCCAGGTCCCACTCCTGTGTATGCCAGGCTCACCCGGGTCTCCGAGGGGATCCGGATCCAAGTCACATTCATGTAGCTGTGTAGAAGATTCAGCTTGGCTTCCAGTGACAGGATGAGGCTAGTGAAAGAAGAACATTAGTGAACTGGGCTCTGTCCTGGCCCTTGCCCACCTGCCTGCATGCCCACCATTCCAGGAGGAGCGAAGGGGTCTAGCCCTGCCCAGAAAGCCCCAGCAGCAGCTCTCCCTAGACCAGGGTAATGAGGGGCTGCAGAGTAGAGTCTTACTGGGCCAGCCGGGCGTTGTCGCTGTCGTCTTTCCCCCACTCCCAGTCCTTGCCAGGGTCCACTGCAAAGTGCAGAGGCAGCAGCTTGTGCTCAGAATCCGTCAGAGGAATTACGGCTGGAACAGAAGAGAGGGAGCGGTGCTGGGAGCCCCAATATCCCCAGGGGGCAGGAAGGGGACTCCAATGGCAGAGAGCTCACTGGGCATCAGGACAGGAAATGCTATTGCTGATTTTGTGATTTCCAAGAAAGGACCTGGATGGGGTCTCTGCCCCATGTGAGGCCACCAACCTCATCCCATGGAAGGATGAGTGAGTTTGCAAGTCAGGTGAGCAAGGCTGGTGCTGACCTCTACTGGCTTGTGATTTCTTGCAGCATGTCTGTATCAGTGCCTAGGATCCAGGGACAGGCCCAGCAGGGGCCCACAGTGAGCTGATCTGTGCTGTGGATGGATAAGCAGGTTGGCAAACATCTCATGATGTTGGGTAGTGATGAGCCCCGAAAGGGTCAGCAGCAGAAAAGGCAGTGATGGGGACAGCTTTCTAGGGTGGGACAGAGGAGCCTTTGGATGAGGTGTGGGGACTGCAGTGAGAAGGACTGATGGATCAGGAAATCTCCTCAGTGAAACACCAGAGGGAAGTCGGCTTACTCCAGAGGGCTGGGGTGGAGGGGGTTATCTACAGGTTTGTTTGGGATCTGCTAGGAGCTTCTGTGGGATCCAGTGAGAGGGGGTCCCTAGTGACATGGCTGGGCTGGTTCTTCCGAAGGGCCTTGTCAGGGATGAGTAGATGCCATTCCCAGTTATGCCTTCCAAGCATGCAGCAGCCTCCTCTCTGGGCTCCACTTAGCTCCCCTGCAAGCCCCACTCCTAGGAATAACACCATAGCAGGGAAACACAGCCCCGGACCTCTGGCCAGCTGCCATGTTCCTTGGCTGGAGCCCAGGACCCATGGCAAGAATGCTATAGGCAAGAATGCTACAGGCAAGAACAAAAAGGCAAATAAATACATAAAATCTAAGGCTGAATAGCATTTACTTTTTGCTAAGAAATCGGAACAGTTGACTCAATGCTGCCCTCCAGTGTTGTTAGAGAAGATGCAAGTGCAAATAATTACTCTCCTTGCAACCCCCACCCCCCACCCGGCCCCATATAAGGGAAACACAGCTTTGCTTAGGGGTTTTCATTTAATTTGGGACTGCTCAGGGTCTGCTTTGGGAGATCAGGGGTGGCTCAACCTGCTTTGGCTGCAATCTGCTAGGTTTCGCCTCAGTGTGGTAGCCTTCCCAGGGCTAAACTGCAGGGTGGACACACCCAGAGAGGGCTGCAGGGCTGGCTCCCGGACAGGCCTGTCTTGGGTGATGTCCAGCAGCCTGTCCCATCCTTTCATGAGTCACCACCCGGTCAGGAGTCAGCCTGGCTTCCTACCCATTGTTGTTGGTGGTGGGGTGGTAGCAGAGGCTTTCCCCTTCAACATTGTTTCCCAGACTTGTTAGCTTAGCACAGCTCCTTGGAGTTTCTGGCCCCCATGCACAGATGGGCCAAGCTGGAGTGTGCAGGGAGAGTACATTTTACATAAGCATCCCCTGTCATTCTCAAGATCAGGCAGATTTGGAAAATATTGTTCTAGAACAATAATAATCTGTTAGAAGCCATTCCTGTGGGTGCAACTTGGGCTTTTCAGGTCTGGCCGGCCACCCACTTCCCAGGATAGAGTTGCCAGGGAAAGCACCTGCCTGGCTGTGACCACTTCCCAGCTTCCCCTTCCCACCCCAGCATGCACAAGGAAACAGGTTCCCAACTATGCCCATGGGCTGTAAGCAGAAGCCATGTGGGCAGTCCTGGGTGACATGGTTAGGCTTGGGGGCCCTCTCCCCCACACTTCTCCTGTGGCACCTGCAGAAGACAGTAGTGCTGTAAGACACAGGAGTGGCCTCCTCCTCTCCCTGTGGAAGAGCCGCCTGCCAATCAGGAACACCTGTTCAAGACTCTATTTGCGTAGGAACTGAGCTTCTGTGTTAAGCCACTGTGATTGTGATTTGCTTCAGATAAACTACCTGACCTAGGACAATACCATAATCCTGTCGCCCTCACCTTGGGGCTCCTGGGAACTCCTGCCCTCCATAGTCGAGCTGGAATTGACCTCCTGGGCTGCCCCTGGCTTGAGTACGGACCTGATGGTGCGAGTGTCTGCCCACACAGTGGGTCCTAGCAGGCTCTCAGCCTGGGTCTTTGTGGGATGAAGGCCAGGCACTGAGAGAGTCTCTAGGGATGTGCCTGCTCCCAACTGGAGACACACAGAGTGTCAGCTGAGGCCTGGGATGAGGGCTGTGGCTGCAGGGGCCGGAGAGCCCAGGGACAGTACAGGCCAGGGAGGCTGCAGAAATAGGCCTTCTTTTGGAGTATCCCTGTCTTTGGATGCCTGTGCCTTAGGCCATAAACATGACATTTCCGTACTGCCAACCTGGCCCTACCCAGAGAGATGGGGAGCCATGCAGTGGGTGGCCCTTGGTGACACATGCCAAGAACGGTATGTACTTCTCAAAATAGGCCTGGAAGGGTAGGGCTTTTGTTGTTTTGTTTTGTTTTCTGTTTGTCTGCTTTGAAAACACTCTCTTGTCTTTTAACCAGGGAACATACCATCTTACACTAGCCTGGACATATTTTGACTATTTACTTTGCAGAAAAGAATGGAAATTTCTAATTTCTCTTTGGGATGTGAAAAGCTGGAAGGGCTTATTCCACCACTGAGACAAGAAGTCAGACAAACTGCAGATTCACAACATCTCTTTAACCCACCAAAGGGCTGAAGTCAATGGGAATCAATGGGAACCAACTAGCCCCACATCTAAGGAAAGACAGGTGCACCCAAGACATGACGTTAAGGGGGGGGTTGTCTCGGTTAGACCCAGTGAGAAGAATTCAGCTACAATTGTCAATTTGTTAAAGGAAGAGTATCAGCTAGTTAATAATATATTAATAGGAACCTAGGGGCTGAAGATATAAAGGAAATTCACATGTATTTGCAGGCTCCTCTCCACAGGACCTAACCTAGTGTTTCTAAAAGAGATTGGCAAGAATGCTGAGAAAATATCCTCTAGAGATCTTTCTCTCCGACCTCTACTGAGGAACAAAAGCTTAAATTGCAGAGGGTAGGTGGCGACACACTCTGGGTGCACTAAGGGAAATGTTCTCTGTTACTCTGATTAAGCCTCTGTCTTAGGCAGGCAATTGTATTCCTGGATGTGTGGAGGGAGGTGACCTTCCTCAGTTGTCCTGACTAGACTGATTCAAATCCAACTCTAAATCTAGAAAAAAGAAAGGAATGTCTTTTCCCAGAATAAAAGTGATATACTACAATCTTTACTATCCTGCTCAAGGTATTTTGCTTTCAACCAAAAACTATGAGGAATAAGAAAAAACAAAAACTGTATATATTGACAAGAGACAAAGCAGCTGACAGAATAAGACTCAGATACAGGTGTTGAAACTAACAGACAAGGAACTTTAAACAACTGATTAATAACTTAAAGACTCAAATAGAAATGGTAGATACTATCCTGGATTTGATGGTTAATTTCAGCAGAGAGAAGAAATCTACAAGAAAGAATTAAATGAAAATGCTAGGGGGAAAAAAAGTACAATAATAACGATGGTGAATGACCTTGAGGGGCTAGTCAGTAGACTACGCAACTGATAATAGAACCTGTGAACTTTAAGATAGACCATAGAAATTGCCCAGACTGAAACACAAAGAGAAAAAAGGTGGTGAGACACAGAACAGTGCACTAAGAGCTGAGGAGCAATATCAAATAGTCCAAGTTCTATGTAAAGATAAATCCTTGAAGGAGAAAAGAGAAAAAAGACAAAGAAAAATTGGCTGAGAATTTTCCAACATTAGTGACAAATACCAACACATACCCAAGAAGCTAAGAGAACACCAAGGAGGAAAAATAATAACAAAAATATTCCTATGCTTCTGAAACCCCCAAACAAAGACAAAATCTTTACAGCAGCCAGAGGGGGAAAAATGCATTATATAGAGAAAAGCAAAGATAAGAATTACAGTGGAATTTTCATGATAAAACAGGTAAGCCAAAAGATAATGATTGATATCTTTCAAGTGCTAAAAGAAAAACCTGTTAATTTAGAATTCTATACCCAGCAAATACATCTCTGAAACATGAAGAAGATATAAAGACTTTTGCAAACAAAAATCAATAAATTCATTGTGTGTAGACCTGTCCTATAGGAAATATTAAAGGAAATTCTTCAGGTGGAAGAAATAAGATACCAGCAGAAACTTGGATTTACACAATTAAGAGTGATGGAAATGGAATCAAGAATGTGAAAATAAAAAAAATTTTTTTTACTTTCATTTCTCTGAGAAATAACTGTTTAAAGCAAAGAGCATCAGTGCATTTTGTGTTTTTAGCAGATGTAAAAGTACAATGTCTGGTAATTCACACAAAAGATGAGAGTTGGGGTTGGGAACACAGTCGTAATATCCTGACACAACACATGAAGTAGAATAATACTACTTGAAAATAGAATCTCATTAATTAAAGGTGTGTATTGTAAACCTTAGTAGTTAGGAAACTATTAACAAATAGATGTATAAGAAATCAATAGTGGTGATAAAAAGGAGCCACTAAAAATCTCAGTCTAAAAGAAGACAGCAAAACAGAAACAAACAATAGAAAAGGGCTGGCAATGTGGCAAATTTTAATCCGATCATCATTAATACTATTAAATGTAAAGGCTCAAGACATTTCAAGAGATAAATTATCAGACTGGATTAAAAGGTGAAACCCAAGTGTGTTCTGCCTACAAGAACTCCATTATAAAGACACAGATTGGTTAAAAGATAGTCACTAATAAAAATCAAGCTAGAGTAGCCACACTCATATCACACAAAGTAAACTTTAGAATAAGGCTGTTACCAATGCACAAAAGAGGAATGTTACATAGTGATAAAGGAGTTAAATCTCCAAGAAGACATAATAATCCCATATATGTGCATGCTCCTACTTGGCTTCAAAGTACTGTATATGAATCAAATACTAAAAAAATGACAAACAGTATTATAGTCAGAAATGTCACCACTTTTCTCTCAGTAACTGGCAGAGCAAGTAGCCGGGAATCAGGGAGGGACATGGAAGACCTGAGATACACTACCAGTGAACTTGAGCTAATTGACATTTATAGAACTCACAAGAGCAGGATACACATGCTTTTCAGGTGTATATGGAGTATTCACTGACCTAGAGCACACAGTTAGCCAATCTTAGCACATTTAAAAGAATAGAAATAAAAATATGTTCTCGGGTCATATAAACCAATAAAAACATTTGAAGAATCCACAAATATTTGGAATTTAAACAACCTTGTTCTAAATAACCCCTGAGACAGAAGCCACCTCACGGAAATTAAAGAATAGTTTGAATAGAACGAAAATGGAAATACGACCCGTCAAAATTTGTGTGATGTAGCTACAGCAGTACTTTAGGGCGTCCCAAATTAGTAATCTAAATTTTTGCCTTGAGAAACTAGGGAAATAATAGCAAATGAAACACAAATCACAGAGGGAAATAACATCAATAAGAACAGAAATCAATAAAACTAAATCGGAAATGTAGTGAACAAAAATCAGAACAAAAGCTAGTTCTTGCGAAAAGACCCAGAATAGATCACCCAAATTGCTCCCCCTAATCTATATTTTAAGTAGTTAGGAAAATTGGTAAACTAGGCTTTTTAATAATTTCAGTCATTAATATTCCTGCTTGTCAGTACAGGCTTCATATTTAGAGCAGATTGAACTTTCTATTGTGAGACAGTTGTAGATTGACAGCCAATTGTGAGATGGACTTCAGGGAGGTCCCGTGGGCACATCTCCCAGCCTCTCCATGTTAACACCTTGCTAACTGCAATGCAGTATCACAACCAGGGTGCCGACTGTGATAGCCTCTGCTGGTTGTATTCACATGACACCAGTTTCACACACACTCATCTGTATCTGTGTCTATTTAGCTCTATGCAGTTTTGTTGTACACATAGACTTAGATTATAACCTCCGTCGAGACCCAGAACAGCTGTGTCACCATGTGGGTCCCTTACATGCTTCCCTTTCATGCACACCCACCTTGCTCTGCCACCCTTTCTCTGTTCTTAATCCAGGGCCACCACTAATCTGTTCTCACATCTCTAGAATTGTGTTTTCTCAAGAATGCTTGTAACTGGAAACATATAGTATGTAATCTTTTGGGACTGGCTTTTTCCCCTCAGCCTAATTCCCTCGAGACACATTCAGGTCACTGTGGGTGTTCTGCCGAGCAGTGTCCCAGGGTGTGGATGGACTACGGCTCATTCCACCATTCATCTAGGAGGAATGTTTGGGTTGTTTCTAGTTTTTGGCTATTCCATAGCTACCTTAAAACATGTATGTACAGGTTTATGCATACATGTCAGTCCTCCCAATGACGTGGGATTTGGCCAATGCAGAGGGAAAAGGAGTAAGAATTCCTGACCTCTGCTCTGGGCTGGGAAGTCTGTGGCTTGTGAAGCAGTCACCATAGAGTCCTGTCTACCAAGTCCTGCTGTGCTTGGTCCCGGGAAGCCACCTCCAGGGCTAACTGCTTCACTGAGGCTTGTGGTCCAGCCGTGCACAGCATTTACAGAATGAAATGGAGATTATTTTATTACAGACTGGTTTCTTTCTGTTTCTCCTGATGTCAGAATAGTCAACTGACTTTATTCCACAATAGATAATATTATCTATTCATGAGTTCCATTTTAGGGTGACAAAGAGCACACAGGACAATGTCAGTTGTGAAGGGCAGGGGAGTGGGGTCTGTTGGGCTACATGATTTCTGGAGTTCTTCCCTGGTTTCTGTGTGTCCGCCAGCCACGTGGGACCTCTTCTCTTGTTAATTGGTTTGATTTTTCCTAATGTACATGTCTGCTCAGTGGCTAGTATGAACTGCTGTGAGCTTGGCTCTGAGGGAACATCCAGCTCTGTTTTACAGAGGGCCTCCAGAAGCCATATTAGGACAAGGCTGCAGGGGGCCCAGTGGGGAGAGCCTGTCACCAGGAGGCTGATTCCTGAGAAAGGTGATTCCTGTGTCATGGAACAAAGGGTTAATATCCTCCCCTAGAGAAAGCAAGTGACTGTCATTGGTGGAAACTACCAAGAAAGTATGTACAAGTTTTATTTCAAAGTCCTAAAATGAACTGGCAGAGGCTTGCCCACTCAGCTTGCCCAGTGGTGACCAGTCCCACCAGCTCCTGACCTTCTGTACCAAGCCTTCCCTGCTCCCCATATACATGCTTGGACTTGAAGAGGCTAGTCGTGGCATCAGCTATGGCCAGTGTAAGTATGGGAGCTATGAGGGCACCCAGATTCCTCCAGAGGGTGCTTCAGCACAGAGAAGGCAAGTGTGAAGAATGCTTCGTGTATGGTAGCTTGGGCACATGCAGACCAGACGCTGTGGACCACAGACAATGAGGAAGGAGTGGTGGGAAGAAGGGAGAAGCACCTCACATCCTAGAATGCATTTTTCTCTCATTTCTAGGATCTTAAAATGTCATTCCTCACACACAATGACAAAGTGCTTTGCCTCTCTGGGCCTGCTGTCACAGAGTGCTCCCCACGCGGCACCCTTTGGGTAGGGCAGGATATCATGGCAGCTATGTGACACTTCTGGCAGTGGGGCCCCGGGACATCCTGGGCCTCCCGTCCCTGTGTCTCCCATCTCCTGCCCCCTCCAGGCTTGTGACTTTGCAGTCTGGACAGCTCATTCCAGCAGGCCTGAGCCTCCAACTGTGGTCTGAGAGTGTCTTATTTTGGAGGACGCCGGGTTCCATCCTGGAAACTGCGGGGTTACTGTGCTTTCTATGTCCCTTTCTTTTTTTTTTTTTTTTTTTTTTTGAGACGAAGCCTCAAGCTATCCCCCTGGGTAGAGTGCCATGGCATCACAGCTCATAGCAACCTCCAACTCCTGGGCTCAAGCGAGTCTCCTGCCACAGCCTCCCAAGTAGCTGGGACTACAGGCGCCCGCCACAACGACTGGCCATTTTTTTTTGTTGTTGTTGCCGCCATCATTGTTGTTTGGCTGGGGATTCGA
>CAUYTI010033625.1:0-18626 GCA_963575145.1 Galago senegalensis
TTGAGACAGAGCCTCAAGCTGTCCCCCTGGGTAGAGTGCCGTGGCATTACAGCTCACAGCAACCTCCAACTCCTGGGCTCTAGCGAGTCTCGTGCCTCCGCCTCCCAAGTAGCTGGGACCACAGGCGCCCGCCACAACGCCTGGACATTTTTTGGTTGCAGCCGTCATTGTTGTTTGGCGGGTCTGGGCTGGGGATTCGAACCCGCCACCTTAGGTGTACGGGCTGGCGCCTTAGCCGGTTGAGCTATAGGCGCCGAGCCACTGGTTGTGGTTCTGAGGGCTCAGGCCAACCGTGAAGTGATTAAGACAGATAGGAAGGTGGGCACTGGGTAAAGGGATGTGTGTGACTGGTAAGGCTCAGGGGTCCTACCTATTTTCTGGAGGGGTAAACACCTCAAAGTGGTCTTGAGGTGGCTGGCCTAAGGCAAGTGTTCTTGCAAGCGAGGGCTTCTGAGGAAACAGCATGCCACTCTCTGTTCCATGAGGGCTGCTCCCAACACCAACTGGGCCCAGCACATGCACAATTGCCTTCTGTAACTGGCCCAAATGCACTTGCCCACCAGACATGAAGACTGCTGGTTTTTTAGATCCAGCCTCCAGGGAATCACAGCACTTTGGTCATCCCTGTCTCCTTAGACTCCATAGCAACAAACAGGCTGAGAGTATGAGAAACCCAACATTGAGATAGGTTCACTTGGATGAGGAATTCCTGTGATTGTTTCATCTTGTGCCAGGCCCTGGGATATGGAATTTATCAACTGTCCTGGGCCATGCATGTATAATCATGTTTAATCCACACTATAACCTTGGGAGGTGAGTTCTGGGATCTTCTCCATTTTGGAAACCAAAAAAATTGGGCTCAGAGAGGTCCACAGCATGTTTAACATCACCCAGCAGGGAAGGGGAGTACAGCCTAAGTCTGCGGGACTCCAAAACCCACACCCATAAGGTCAAGCCAGTGGTTCTCATCTTGGGGTCAATTCTGCCTCCAGCAGACACCTAGTGATGTCTGGGGCATTTGTGGTTATGATTTGGGGGTGCTCCTGGCATGGGGTGGGTGGAGGCAGGAACACTGCTCAATACCCTACAGTGCCAGGACAGCCTCACCTCAGAGAAAGATCCAGCCCCAATGTCCACAGTGTGGAGGCTGAGAAACCCTGCCCTAAGACATGCTGCTTCCTAATGCAAAATAACCAGAACTGAGCCTCTGAGAAATGCAGAAATGCAGAGCAGAGGGAGAGAAGGTGCCTCTTTGACCTGAGACTGTTAGGAATTTTGGAACCTTTGCTCCATCCCCACTAGTCAGGGCTCCACACCCTCCTTACCTTCTCCAACTTGCTGTGTTCTCCGTGTCCAGGCGTAACTTCTTAACCTTCCGCATCAACCACTCAGCTGACCTCAGGAGGGTGGGGGTGCCTGTGGTCAAGGGAAAGAAGAGACCACAGGGTTGCAACTCCTGGCATGGGGGACCATGAGCTGTGTCCCCTTCTTCCCCTCACCATTTCTCTAGGCAGCCCTAAGAGCCTCCAAAGAGACCAAAAGTACCATGATGAGGCAAATGCTTCAGGCCCAGCCCTGAACTTTGGTGCCAAGCATTTGCCAGAAACCCACATCTTACTCAATATAAGAAGTCCCTGAGAGTTTCGAGTGTCTCCAGGGATGCCACCAGAGGGGCACTTGCTGGAAACAGGATAATCCCAAATTCCTCACCATGACTGCTTCCTGATGACCTTTGTGACTTCACCTTCTCCCCTCACCCTTAGTATGGTGAATGCCAGCCACACTGGCCACCTTACTCTCCCCTAAACACATTGCTCAGTCCCACCTCCCAGCTTTTACACTAGCTGTCCTTCTGACCAGCAACTCTCCTGTGTTTTGTATGACTTGTTCCTTTTTATACTTCTGGTTCCAGGGTCATGTCTTCAGAGGTCTGTCCTGAGCACCTAATCCAAAGTCACCCCCATCATGAACCCGAGATAAAAATACCAGACTGATGAATAATTCCTTCCAGTGCTACCCTCACCCTAAGAGTGATTCTGCCTCTTATGGGACACTGGGTGATGTCTGGTGACATTGGTTGTCACAACTGGGGATACTACTAGCATGGAATGGGTAAAGGCCAGGGATACTGCTCAGCACTCAGTGCCCAGGACAACCCCACTCAGAGAGTGATCCTGCCTCAAAAGTCAACAATGCCAAGGCCAAGACCCTAGTATTTATTATTTGGGAAAAATTTGAGTTCCATTCTTAGGCTCACACTAGATACCAGAATAAACTCTTGGTGGGAAAATAGTACAGATCAGGGACTGATCCTCCCCCCACTCCTGGAATTCCCCTCTTTTCTCCCTCCCCACTCAGGGTGCAGATTTAAAATGTGTATAGCCTCTGAGGACCTCAGCAGGGTAGGTGATCATGGGTCACAGAGTTTCTGAGTGATCCATGGAATCCCCATACCCAAAGGCTCTTAAATGGGGATGATGTGGTCTCCTGGAGACACTTTTGGTTACCATGATTGGTAGAAAAGGAAGAGGCATATGGTTAGCCATATGTATATATTGGTCAAGAAGTCTATACCATATCCTACAATGTACAGGACAGTTCCCTCACTGCAAAACAAGATCCAGTCCCAAATGCCAACAGTGCCAAGGCTGATATACCCTGTTCCAGGTGAGTGGGCATTCCAGCGTGGAGTGCTAGCTGCACAGAGGCAGGCCACATCTGTCCTGTTCCCACAGTTCCTCTTGAGCCCAAACTGTGCTGGGCACACACAAAGCATTCAATAAACATTACAGGTTCAATGAACAAGTCATTATCCTTTCTAGTTTATCAGTGCCCAACCACCTTCTCAGGTGAACCGTGCAACATGATGAGCAGTTTACCCAGGTACTTAAAGAGAAGGCAGTAATGGGGCACAGGACAAAGACCACAACAAAAGAGGTAAAGAAAAATATCATCACAAAGAAGCACTGACTTCACTCTCAGTCCAGTGCTGAAAAGTGGGGATGCTAGTGTCAAGAGACATGGGTTCAAATCCTGACTCTGCCATGCCCAAACAGTGTATGACCTTGCAGAAGCCACTTAACCTCTCTGTGCCTCAATTTCTCAGGCTACAAAATGGAACCTATGGTACCTATGTCTAGGATTACTGTGAAGATTAAATGACAATGTATGCAGAAAGCTTTTATAATATGGTGCCTGACACAACAGAAACTAAATGACGGCTAGTGCTATCAACTAATTAAATAAGTGGCTCGGTGCCTATAGCTCAACCGGCTAAGGCGCCTTAGCCACATACACCTAAGGTGGCGGGTTCAAATACCCAGCCCAGACCCGCCAAACAACAATGACGGCTGCAACCAAAAAATAGCCGGGCGTTGTGGCGGGCGCCTGTGGTCCCAGCTACTTGGGAGGCGGAGGCACGAGACTCGCTAGAGCCCAGGAGTTGGAGGTTGAGTTGGAGGTTGCTGTGAGCGAGATGCATGGCACTCTACCCAGGGGGATAGCTTGAGGCTCTGTCTCAAAACAAACAAACAAACAAAAAAAAAACTAATTAAATAAGCTATTTAAAAATCATGTCAGGGAGAGAATAAAAGGAATTAAAGTTCCCTTTCAGAACTAGAAACCCCAGCATTCACTGCCTGCCTTAGGCACTATGTTAAGTGGGGAGGGATGCATCTCCATATCCATTCAATCCAGCTGGAATCAGGATGTTCCCCTTTCTCTCCCTGAAGCCTTCAGAAGGTTCCTACCAGGGGCAGCTGAAGGGGCACATGGATGAAAAGAAAAGTGCACAGCAAGTGCACAGAAAGCTGCAGCCATGCCCTGGGTCTGAGCCAAATGTCCCTGAGGGCAATGAAAACCTCTTCCTGCAGATCTCTATTCCAGAGCAGGCAGGTAAATCCCACCAGCCTACACCTCAGCCTTCCTGGCTGCCAAACCCCAGCACAACTGACCTTTTAAAGAATCCTGAGAGCCTCCATTCCAGCGGCAGGCATGGGACACAGACCTTGATGAGATAAATGTGGTGGGTGAATGGAAGAACTGGCAAGCCTCTCCTCCACTCCAGAGCAGCAGACTGTCAGGCCTAATTTTACCTGGCCAGGTTCTACCCAGAGTTCTGTTTGCGTGCCCTGGACAGAATTTGGGAGAGAGGCCATTCCGTGGGCCCGATTACCCCAGAACCTAGCTGAAAACTACAGGGATTGGTGACTAAAGTCCACACCTCCTGGGCTTTCTTCCCAACTCCTCGAAAGCAGGCTGGTTCTTGCCATTGAGGCAAATGACTTCTTCCCAACCCCCGGGTGAGGCACAAGTAGGGGAGGCACGAGTGGGGGCAAAGGAAAGGCGGCTTAGAGGCTGCGCTGACAGGGAAGTGTCAGGGCTGGGCTGAAACTGTGTGGGAAGAAAGTGCCAGAAGGGAGGTGAGAGAAGGGGCTAAGGATCAGGATGGGGAGAGACAAGGTAGGGACACATCGCAGGTCCAGGGAGATGGCTTCTGTCGTCCTACAAGGTTTGCACGGGAAAAGGGAGAAGGTCAGGTCCTAAGAGCCTGCACAGAAGGGAAGAGGGAGTTGCGGGCTGTCAGCGAGGGCGTTCTCGGGCGCGGTCACTCCCGGAAAGGGCCAGAGTCTGGTGGCCTGGACAGCAGCGGGATGGGCGGGGAGTTCGGACCGGGAAGGAGGGCTGACGTGCGGGAGCCCGGTCGGCCGAGCGACTGCGGGGAGAAGAAAGGTGTGAGGGGTCAGGGCGGAGGGGAAGCGGAGCAGGGGCGGCAGGAACGCGGAGGCTGGTCCATGGAGGAACCGGGGTGCAGGGAGGCCGGTCCACGGCGAGGCCAGAGTTGGGGCCAAAGCGGAGCGGGTCAGTGGAAGGTTTGGGGCCGCAGCCGGGGCGGGGCAGGGCGCGCGGACGCTGCTCACCGGGGCGCGGGGCGGCGGCCGGCCTGGGCAGGGCGTCCCGGGGCCGACAGCGCTCACGTTCGCGGATCCATGCCCGGGACTGCGGCCCCGGAAGTAGCGGGCGCGGGGGACAGCGGTGGCGGCGGACACTGGGGACCCGGCGGCTCCAGCCCCTTTGACCCGGAAGTTGAGCTGCCCAGACGGCGGCCTGGGATTGGACACTGCCGGGCGCGTACTAACTATCCCGCGGCGCCGGGGGAGGAGCGCGCAGCTGCGGCACCGCGGCTGACGGTGTGGTCGCTCCGCGGGCGGCATCTTCCGGTGGAGGGGAGGACCTGTAGGGAAAGACACCCCCATGTTGCTTGGTATTGCCCAGCAAAACTACTGACACTCCTCTTAAGAATTTAAGAGATCCTGGATTTTAACGGGCGTTGGTGGTATAGTGGTTAGCATAGCTGCCTTCCAAGCAGTTGACCCGGGTTCGATTCCCGGCCAACGCAGCTCGAGGTTCTTTTTTTCCCCCAAAACTTTGTACTACAGTCAGCAGTCGAAAATTTTTGTTAGTTACTTTGAAGTCACTTTATAATCCCCTAAAACTTCCTAACGGTCAGGAGGAAGGAGAAAAGAAAGGAATCGGACCAGAATTACTATTACAATTTGAAATATTAATAATTCGTAAAATTCCGATACAGCGGACAAAGCCGAAAAGTTTTCATCGCATATCAGACTGGGGACTTTTCGCGTGGAGAAGCGAACGTGATGACTGCTATACGAAGGAAACCGGCAAAGAACAGAGATCTTTGAAATGTCACATGTAGACAATGCACACTATATACAATAACAATAAGATTGTTACCTTGTAGCGCTTGATGGGAACATTGTTTGGCTGCGGTCGGTATTTCGGTTCTTTCATGATACCTATTACATTGCTTGATGTAGCAGAAGCTGAAAGGAGGAAAGTGTAAAAAAAACAAACAAACAATAAACACCCTCCCAACACACACACACACACCCCCATGTAGTACTTGTCCATCCACCTTTCATTAAAACAATCCAAGACGAAAATGGCCTACAGACACATTCTAAAGCTAAATCAACCTTTCATTGGTTTGTCTCATAGATGGAATCTATACTTAAAATATCACAGGAGTTTCTACAGATAGTCACAATTTTGATTTAGATCAAATAACTTTATAAAAGAACTCGATAAAAACAATGTGTGTCTGTGTGTGTGTTTGCACACGAGGTGCAAGAAATTTGGAAGGTGAAACAAAACGAAGTCAGACACAGAAAGAAGATAATTTAAACAGCTTTTTATTTCGTTATCCACAGCTAACTTATTACATTTAGACCAGTTTTTTTTTTCTTTTTTAACTTTTCCTTTTTTGAAGAGACAGTAAAAGGATGGAGGGGACAATGGCAAGAACTTAGGATCACACACTGTAAGATTCCACATACATCCACCCCGGCAGAGCTGGGATTTAGAGTGACATGCAAAAATAAGGTGGGGGTGGGGGGCTCCTAAAAACTCAATAATTAAGATAAATAACATTTTAATGCAATATTCTAAAAATCAAAACTTTTTTTCTCTTTTTTTTGAGACAGAGACTCACTATGTTACCCTCAGTAGAGTGCTATGGTGTCACAGCTCACAGCAACCTCCAACTATTGGTCTTAATCAATTCTCTTGCCTCAACCTCCCAAGTAGCTGGGACTACAGGCGCCTCCAACGAGGCCTCCCTATTTTTTTGTTACAGTTGTCATTGTTTTTTTTCTTATTTTAGCAGCCCTGGGCCAGGTTTGAACCCGCCAGCTCCCATGTATGTGTCAGGGGCACCTAGCCACTGAGCTACAGGTGCTAAGTCTAAAAATCAAAATATTAGACAAAATATCTGGGCATGGTGACCGGCACCTGTAGTCCCAGGTACTTGGGAGGCTGGGGCAGAAGAATTGCTGGAGTCCAGGAGTTTGAGGTTGCTGTGAGCTGGGACACCAGGGCATTCTACCCAGGGTGACAGAATGAGCCTCTGTCTCAAAGAAAAGAAAAAAGAAATTGGCAAAAAATCTAGCAATGAACCAATTATCAAAATTTTAAATCAAGGCAGCTTTTTATTTTTATTTTTTTTGAGACAGAGCCTCAAGTTGTCCCCCTGGGTAGAGTGCTGTGGCATCTCAGCTCACTGCAACCTCCAACTCCTGGGCTCAAGCGAGTCTCCTGCCTCAGCCTCCCAAGTAGCTGGGACCACAGGCGCCCGCCACAACGCCTGGCCATTTTTTGGTTGCAGCCCTCATTGTTGTTTGGCGGGCCCGGGCTGGGGATTTGAACCTGCCACCTTAGGTATAAGTGGCTGGCGCCTTAGCCGGTTGAGCTATAGGAACGGAGCCAAGGCAGCTTTTTAAAATTTTTCTTTGAGACAGAATCTCACTTTGTCACCCTTGGTAGAGTGCAGTGGTGTCATAGCTCACAGCAACCTCAAACTCTTGGCTTCAATAGATCCTCTTGCTAGCCAGGCATTGTGGCAGGTGCCTGTGGTCCCAGCTATTTGGGAGACTAAGGCAAGAGCATTGTTTAAGCCCAAGAGTTTGAGGATGTTGTGAGCTGTGACGCCATGGCACTATACCCAGAGCGACATACTGAAACTCTATTTCAAAAAAAAAAATTGGAGGGGGACTCCTAAAAACTCAATAATCAAGATAAATAACATTTTAATGCAATATTCTAAAAATCAAAACTTATTCTCTCTTCTTTTTTTGAGACAGAGACTCACTATGTTACCCTCGGTAGAGTGCTGTAGTGTCACAGCTCACAGCAACCTCCAACAGTTGGGCTTAAGCAATTCTGTTGCCTTATCCTCCCAAGTAGCTGGGACTATAGGCACCTGCCACAATGCCAGGTTGTTAATATTTTTGGAGATGAGGTCTCTCCCTAGCTCAGGCTGGTCTCTGACTCCAGAGCTCAGGCAGGTCTCCAACTCCTGAGCTCAGGCAAACCATGCATCTCAGCCTCCCAGAGTGTTGGGATTATAGGAATGAGCCACCATGCCCAGCCTTGCCTCAGTTTTTTATTTTTAGTAGAGATGGAGGGAGTGGGGGTAGGGTCTTACTCTTATTTAGGCTGGTCTTGAACTCCTGAGCTCAGGTGATCAACCCACCTCTGTCTCCCAGAGTGCTAGGATTACAGGCATCAGCCACCCTGCTCACCCGGAAGACAGCTTTTGATTTGTGGTTTGCCAAATCATATTGGAATATGAAGCAAGAATAAAAATGTGTGCCTCTCTCTTCCTGTTTTTATGTATTTTAATGGTTATTTTTTTCCTCAGGATGTGGTTGAGAATGTATTGAAACATGAAGGGTAGGTATATTGAAACTCACAACATTAAGAATTTATTTTATTTTATTTTTTTGAGACAGAGCCTCAAGCTGTCCCCCCTGGGTAGAGTGCTGTGGCATCACAGCTCACAGCAACCTCCAACTCCTGGGCTTGAGTGAGTCTCTTGCCTCTGCCTCCCAAGTAGCTGGGACCACAGGCGCCCGCCACGACGCCTGGCTGTTTTTTGGTTGCAGCCGTCATTGTTGTTTGTCGGGCCAGGCTGGATTTGAACCCGCCACTTTAGGTGTATGTGGCTGGTGCCTTAGCTGCTTGAGCCACAGGCACCGAGCCAAGAATTTATTTTAATTTTACTTTTCTGCCTTTGATGGAAGCAAACATGTCAATAACATTTTTGACATCTACTCCTAGGCATAAAAATTACAATCTTGGCAGAACGTGGTGGCTCGTGCCTGTAATCCAGCACTCCTGGATGATCCCACTTATCTTTTGAGCTTAGGTGTTCAGAGACCAGCCTGACCAAGAATGAGACACTCCACCCCACCTCCGACCCCTAACTCCTCGTCTCTCTATAAAAAGAAGAAGAAAAAGTTAGCTACTAAAAATAGAAAAATTAGTCATGTGTTGTGGTGGGCACCTGTAGTCCCAGCTACTAGGGAGGCACAGATAGGAGGATCACTTGAACCTAGGACTTTGAGGATGCTGTGAGCTGTCATGATGCCACTGCACTCCAGACTTGGTGACAGAGACTTTGTCTCAAAAAAATATATATTTTTTTTACTTAAGTGTATACTTGGGTACGTTCAGAATGAGGATCCAAAGATACAGTGGAAATTAACCTTTTTATGATTAGGATCACAAAGTATGGACAGCTGTGTAAAATATGCTTAGACAAAAAGGGTACGATCTAATGCTGACAGGCTGGGTAGAGAAACCCAGCAAGGCCTGTCTGTCTAAAGGAGTCTTCTTGGCCTTTCTGAGCAGCATCCTTCCTTCTGGGTGTGGAGCAGGGCCCTCTCTGGAATGGGGATCTGATTTTGAGGACCAGTCAGAGAATTCTTTTTCTTTTTTAAAAAATTGTTTCACATGAATTCTTTTTTTTTTTTTTTGCAGTTTTTGGCTATGGGCTGGGTTTGAAACTGCCACCTCCAGCGTATGGGGCCAGCGCCCTACTCTTTGAGCCACAGGCACCACCCATATGAATTCTTTCATTGTGTTATGGTATGTCAATATGTTATCAGAGTTGTAGTTTTTATTTCTACAAAACATCTGTAATACCACCTATCTCAATTTCATTTATTTTTAAAATTTTCAGATTAATGTGGAGGTACAGACTCGGCGCCTGTGGCTCAAGTGGCTAAGGTGCCAGCAACATACACCTAAGGTGGCAGGTTCGAATCCAGCCTAGGCCGCCAAACAACAATGACGGCTGCAACCAAAAAACAGCCGGGCATTGTGGCGGGTGCCTGTGGTCCCAGCTACTTGGGAGGCTGATGCAGGAGACTCTCTTGAGCCCAGGACTTGGAGGTTGCTGTGAGCTGTGATGCCATAGCACTCTACCCAGGGGGCCAGCTTGAGGCTGTGTCTCAAAAAAAATATATATGGGGGTACAAATGATTCCATAGTTTGCATTTGTAAGTTAAAGTACAATTTGTAGGTATGTTCTACACCCAGGTAGCATGTCATATACCTGTGCAGTGTGCCATTGGATAGGAATCTACCTAATCTACCTCCTTCCTACCTTTCCACTTCCCCCTGCCTGAAATTCATTGAGTTTTTCTCTCATGTGACCACATAGGTGTTAATCTACTATTTCCAATTTAGTAATGGATATATGTGATGTTGTTTATTTTTCCATTTGTGTGATACTTCACTCAGGGTAATGGTCTCCAATTCCAACCAAGTTGTTGCAAAAGTTACATAATCTCCATGGTTTTTTTATGGCACAATAGTATTCCACGTTGTATACTCCAATTTATTAATCCATTCCTGTGCTGAGGGCATTCTGGTAGTTTCCATATCTTTGTTCCTGTGCCTCTATAAAGGAATTTCTTTATGGTCAGTATCT
The DNA here is from genome assembly GCA_963575145.1 of Galago senegalensis. Lineage (NCBI taxonomy): Eukaryota > Metazoa > Chordata > Mammalia > Primates > Galagidae > Galago > Galago senegalensis. Next base: position 10,295 of record CAUYTI010033625.1, read on the forward strand.
GCACAGAATAATTTCAGGTTTCATGGCCAGCTTTTGGGACAAGTTTGGTTTTGGGACAAGCTCTGGTTTTTAAGACCTGCCTTGGGGAAGAGGGGTCCTAGTTTGTGTGCTTAAGACTCAGGGGAGAATGGGACCGAGAAATGGGAGGGAGGTAGAAGGTTACAGGAAAACTTTTGCCTCTGAGGCTTTCACTTTGGCATTTTCTGAGGGCCATCAGGGAAAGCTAGAACCTCACAGAGGTGCCCTGCCCAAAAAGGACGGTGATTCCATCCTTCCACTAGGTGTCATCAGAAGTATAACTGGCCTCATGTGGTATTCTGCCCCCCTACTTTCCCCCACCCTCCTCTGGTCTTCCCCCACCCCCTTATCCTCTTCCATTTCCACTCTTGGGCCCCAGGCTTTAGGATCTCAAAGGCAGACACTTCCCTCCCCCAGTATGCTCCCCATATTTACAGACATGTATTTGTCCCCAACTAGGCCTTCCTGTTCTACATGGTGTCCAGCCATTCCAGAGGACTTCAGTGAGGGTTCCAGGGAAGAAGAGAAGAAAAAGGAAGAAAATAAAAGCGTGCAGGGATTCAATGTTTCCAGCCTGGGAAACATTTCTTGCAAATGCTAGCCATGTCAGATCCCTTTTTATGTCCTAGAAGAACATGCATGGAATAATGGAAATGTGTGTTAAAAACTGTTCTAAGAAAATGTCACATTTTTAACTCCTCCCAACAACAGGCAACATCATCCCCCTTTTTATAAATGAGAAGATTGAGTCATGGAGAAGTTAATTTAATGTGTTCAAGGAGACACAGAGAGGTTAAGTAGCTTGCCCACAGTCACACAGCAGAACCAAGATTTGAAGTTCTGACTCCAAAGTTTGTGGCACAGAACTAGACTGCCTTTCACATAGATGAAGTTCAAAGTAATCAAGGTAATTGAAAATAAGATAATGGCCAGCAGAGATGGCTCACTCCTGTAATCTCAGCATTTTTGGAGGCTGAGGCAAGAGAATCACTTAAGGTCAGGAGTTTGAAGCTAGCCTGGGGAGCATAGCAAGACCTTGTCTCTACAAAAAATAGAAAAATTAGCCAGGCCTGGTGGCTGCACCTGTAGTCCCAGATACTCAGGAGGCTCAGGTGGGAGAATCCCCTGAGTTCAAGAGCTGGAGGTTGTAGTGAGCTATGATGATGGCACTGCACTCAAGCCTGGGCAACACAGTGAGACCTTTTCTCAAGAAAAAGAGAGAGAGAGAGAAAGAAAGAGAATGGCACCACCTCACTCCTCTGCTGGTGAGGTCAGAGAGCTAGCCAAAGGGGAAAGACAGACTCCCAACAAGACTTTTAAAGTTAAAAGAACAAGCAACGGTTGAGTGGGTCTGCTTGTTCTTTCAACGGGTAGACATGAAAATAGACAATCTTGGAAATTGCTGGAATCAAATATGAGACTTTGCTGAAAAGAGAAGTTTCTGGCAGTCAGACAAGAGTGGAAGAGAGGCTCTCTTTTTATGATGTACTCTTTTGTACTACTGAATTTTTGATGAGCCACGTGTTAGTTTCTTTATAAAAAGCCCATTAAACATTGTAAAAATATCAAATAGATGTCGTTTCTTACATAGTTTATGCCTTCTGTAAACTGGTATCTCTATTTCAATCAAAAATAGTTTAGAAAAGTCAGGCAAGCTCTGTATTGCCAATTACTTAGGAGGTCAAGGAGGGAGGATTTCTTGAGGGTAGGAATTTGAGACCAGCCTGGACAACATAGCAAGACCCCATCCCTGTGAAAAAGTGAAAGAAAATTATCCAGGTGTGATGATGCTCACTTGTACTCCCAGCTGCTTAGAAGGCTGAGGCAGGAGGATTACTTGAGCCCAAGAGTTCAAGGCTGCAGAGAGCTATGATCTTGTGCCATTGCATTTCAGCCTAGACTGTTTCTTTGAAAAAAAAATTAGTTAATAAAATAATGCTAGTTGCTAATTAATGTTTAATGATAGTTTAAAAACCAATAATTAAATAATGATAATTAAGGTGTTGCGATGCCAGGTACTGAACCATGTATTTAATTACTTCTTTATTATAAGTGACCCTGTAGGATCAGGAATCTCAGCCCCATTTACAGAGGAGGAAACTAAGGATCAGAGACTTAAGTTACTCAAGGGGCTGTGTAGGGGAGAGAGAGAGAGAGAGAGCTTGATTTCATAAAGCATCTCACTCACTTCACCCTACACTGGACCTCTGCAACAGTAGTATTTCACCTAGCACTCTGGAAGGTAGAGGTGGGTGGTTCACCTGAGCTCAGGAGTTCGAGACCAACCTGAGCTAAAACGAACCTCATGTCTAAAAAAATAACTGGGTGTTGTGGTGGATGTCTGTAGTCCCAGCTCCCTGGGAGGCTGAGGCAAGAGGATCTCTTGATCCTAAGAGTTTGAGGTTGCTATGAGCGGTGCTCTACCCAGGGCGACTGAGTGAGACCCTGTCTCAGAAAAAGAAAGAAAGAAAGAAAGAAAGAAAGAAAGAAAGAAAGAAAGAAAGAAATAAAGAAAGAAAGAAAGAAAGAAAGAAAGAAAGAAAGAAAGAAAGAAAGAAAGAAAACAAAAGGAAAAAAACAGTGGTATTTCAATTAAGAAGATATTTTGCTATTGCAAAATGCTTTTAAATTAAATAATTTGTTCCCTCAGTGTCATAACCACAGAAATCCTGTTTATTCTTAATGCGACAGTGGCAGTCCTTCCACTGATTATCCAGGGAGGTTTGAAGTACCTGGGAACCCTTCATTCTAGCCCATCTTTGTATCTTTGTAATTTTCATTAATTTATAAAATAATGCCTTTTTTTTTTTTTGAGACAAAGTCTCACTTTCTTGCCCCTGGTAGAATGCCATGGCATCAAAGCTCACAGCAACCTCAAACTCTTAGGCTCAAGTGATCCCCTTGCCTCAGCCTCCCGAGTAGCTGGGACTACAGGCACCTGCCACAATGCCTGGCTATTAATTTAGAGATGAGATCTTGTTCCAGTTCAGACTGGTCTCCAACCTGTGCGCTTAGGCAATCCGCCCACCTCAGCTTCCCAGAGTGCTGGGATTACAGGTGTGAGCCACCACACCCAGCCCAGAAATGGCCTTCTCAAGCAAGAGAGGATGGCAAAGTAGGCTCATTATTTTTTGTTTTGTTGATGCAAGAATGACAGAAGAGGAGCATGAAAGGAGGGTGGGCTTTTCCTCCCTCCATCCCTCCCTTCCTTCCTTCTCTCACCTCCCTGCAGCTCAAGATCACGTAGCTTCATTCAGGGATGTTCTGAGCTCTGCACAAGCAAACAGCCACCCATTTGAAGGCTAAACAGAGGGAAAGATGGGACATGGTGGGGATCTCAGAGGGTGAGAATGCTTTTCTTATCATCCCATGTTTGTTCACCTCCTCTTCCTGCCATACACAGAATCTACAGCACTGAGCTTCTCTCCCTTAGGTGGTGTGATAATCATAGTTTCAATGTGTGACCTTGGGGAGATCACTTTCCTTCTCTGTGCCTCCACTTCCTCATCTGTAAAATGAAGACAATATTAGTGCTTTCTCATGAATGGGCTAGTGAGAGGAGCATGGGGCTTGGGGCATGGGGCTTGGCACACTCAGGTGTCCATGATAGATTTTTGTTGTTTTGTTTGTTTGTCTGAGATGGGTTTTTCTCTGACACCCAAGATGGAGTGCAGTGGTGTCCTTATAGCTTATTGCAGCCTTGAACTCCTGAGCTCAAGTGATCCTTCTGCTGCAGCCTCCTGAGTAACTGGAACTACAGGCACCTGCCACCACACCTGGCTAACTTTAAAAAAATTTTTTTCAGTTTTTGGCCAGGACTGGGTTTGAACCCACCACTTTTGGCCAGGGCTAGGTTTGAACCCACCATATGGCATATGGGGCCGGCGCCCTACTCCCTTGAGCCACAGGCACCACCCAAATTTTTAAAAATTTTGTAGAGACAGGATCTTCTTCTGTTGCCCAGGCTGACTTCACACTCTCTCCTTGGTCTCCCAAAGTGTTTGGATTACAGAGGTCAGCCACTGCACCTGGCCATCCTCTCAGTTCTGTTGGTTATTATTATTATTTTTTTAAGAGACAGAATCTCATTTTGTTACCCTCGGTAGAGTGCCGTGGCATCACAGCTCACAGCAACCTCCAGCTCTTGGGCTTAGGTGAGTCTCTTGCCTCAGCCTCTTGAGTAGCTAGGACTACATGCGCCCACCACAATGCTCTGCTATTTTTTTGTTGTGGTTTGGCCAGGGCCGGGTTTAAACCTGCCACCCTTGGTATATAGGGCTGATGCCCTGCTCACTGAGCCACAGGTGCCACCTCCTCCTCTCAGTTCTGAAAGAGGGACCACCCAGTTTTCTTAAATATTTGGGGTCTGGACTCTCTGCAAGGCTGTACTCAAAGAGTGAGGATAGAGCAAGAACAGACTGACATGTGACCGAGGGTCCCCACAGCTGGCACCATTGACCTTTCCTGATCGCCAATCCCTTCTTTTTGCCTCTGTCCTTTTCTTTTTTTCTTTTTCTTTTCTTTTCTTTCTTTCTTTCTTTTTTTGAGACAGAGTTTCACTTTGTCCCCCTTGGTAGAGTGCCATGGCATCATAGCTCACTGCAACCTCAAATTCTTGGGCTCAGGCAATCCTCTTGCCTCAGCACCTCCAAGTATTTGGGACTACACGCGCCTGCCACAACACCTGGCTATTTTTAGAGACAAGGTCTTGCTCTGGCTCAGGCTGGTCTCCATCCTGTGAGCTCAGACCATCTACCTGCCTCGGCCTCCCAGGGATTGCAGGCTGGGATTACAGGTATGAGCCACCGCACCTGGCTGCCTTCTGTCTCTAAGACCAGCCTGAGTGGGCTGCATCCATGGATTCCCAGACCCTGTGGCTTCCAGTTGGGTTTCCCAGTGGGGGGAACAGTAGGAGACCAGAGGGCTGACCTCTGCACTGTTGGGCTGCTGGCCAGTTCCTTCACCTATGGTTCTTAACTGGGGGCAATCTCATCCCTCTGGGAAATATTTTGCAATCTCTGGAGACATTTTTGGGTATCATGAATTGGGGACACAGGGTATGCTATAAGCATCTACTGGATAGAGGCCAAGGAGATTGATTAAATTCCTATAACACAGGGCAGACTCCCATTGCAGAGAATTATCTGGTCCCCATGGTCTACAGTGCTGAGATTGAGAACCCCTAGGCTGGGTGATCACTCAGAGATAGGCAGGACAGAACTTAGGAGGACTGACAGCCGGTGCCTATTGGTCTCCCATCCAGAGTTCCATCTAGGACCATCTTCAAGTGGAGTAGGGTCACCCACATGATGTAGACTCTCTTTCATTGCTGATCACTTAAGCTAAATGTGTCTTGAACAAAGTAACAGAGACAGTTACCGTTTATTGAGTGTTTAATACTGTGGGTTAAAACAGCTGCTAAATAATTCACATGCGTTAATTCATCTGATGCTCAAAGTAACCCTGAGATAGGCATGGTTATTATTCCCATTTTATTGAGGAAAACTAGGCTCAAAGAGGTTAAGAAATTTGCCCAGAGTCACTCAGAGAGTAAACAGCAGCATCAAAAACATAAGCCCAGTCCTTTGTGAGGGCAAAGTCTTTGTCCCCATCATCACTGAATACTCTAGAGTGTCACCCCAGGGGTGGCTGTGCTGCCTCCCAGGGAACACTGGGCAATGTCTAGGGATATTTGTGGTTGTCATGACTTGGGAAGGGGGAGCTCCTGTCAGGAGTGAGAGGAGGCCAGAGACACCACTCAGAAAGCTGCAGTGCCCAGGACGGCCCCACCCCAGAGAACAGTGTGGCCCCAAATGTCCATAGTGCCCACAGGGACAAACCCTGGCCTGGCCCTCAGCTCCTCTCTGGAGGTTCTTTCCTTCAGTTCTTGCCAGACAATTGGTACCTGCACCCCTTTTGCCCCTATAGCTCACTCATGGGTGGTGAGTCCCTCTTCCTAAGCTGGACCATCTGGTTGGTTTCCCTAACCAAACCCCTATAAGTGGAACACCCTTACATGGATAGGGATGCAGGCCACCCTATCCTGAAAGGACCGTGATCCACCTGGTATATGCACCCTGCTATTACAAGTTCTAGTTTTGATTTTGGAGCCCAAATTCAAAACCACCCACCTTCCCTGTCATCGTGTGTAGGGTCACCCACATGATGTAGACTCTCTTTTTAATGAAAAAGGGGAGCTAGACAGGGAAGAGACAGTGAGGAAGGGAGGGAGAAATGGCACCAGTTGGTGTCTCCAGGACATGGGAGGCATGGCCTGATTTGGCAACCAGGGTGCAGCTGGACACACACTCTCAGGAGGGTTCAACATTTGGACTATTTCCTAGACAGCAAACCTGAGACTTGGAGGGCCTTCGTGTTCTCTCCTCCCTTCCCTATGGCTGGGGGAGAGGAGGTTCACAGAGGAGAGGGCAGCCAGGAGGCAGGGTTGGGGGCAGGGAGACAAGCCAAGTATGGGTCTGTTTATCTGCTGTAATTGTGGTCTCCAGGGCAGAATTAGACCAAATTACAGCAGCCGCCAGTGAGCACAGGGAGCTCCTGGCTTTGTGTGCAGGGAGCAGGCAGGGACCGGCAGGGGCCTCCTCTTGACAGTGGAGGCCCCCAATTAACCAGGCAGGGAAGCTGGGAGATAAGGCCTGGCTCCCCCAACCCTGTAGGAGTTTCAGAGTCCAGATGAATTCAGCTCCACAAAAGCCAATTAAAGACAGCAGGAGGTAGTGAGGGGATGTGGGGGGGGGTGCCCTGGGGCTGGGAGAAGGGAGATGGGGAAGGGGAGGGAAGGCTAACATGCTGGCCCACTCAAACTAGAGTAGGAGTATGTCTTGGAGGGCCCCAGGTCAATGACACCTGTGAGGATATACATGCTGTGGGGGGTATCATGATCCCCCCAAACACAGAAGTGGGCAGAGTTCTGTTCCTCATTGCACTTGTACCCACCTCACTAGAGTAGGAAGATGAGAACACACCCTGGGCCTCAGAGAGCAACCAAGTCCCTTGGGGTGAAGCAAACACTGGGACAGCCCCAGAGCACTGCCCTTTCCACCTCTCTCTCCCCTCTCCCACTGTGTTCTTTGTGGGAGGGAAGGGCGGGAGATATGGCACCAGTTGGTGTCTCTAGGATATGGGGGGCATGGCCTGATTTGGCCATAGGAGATGCTGCCTTTGGTCAACAGGGATCAGGTACTCTGTCCCTTCTGCTAGCTTACACTGCAGAGAAGTGGGGAGTAGGAAGGACCCTTGGGGAAAGCCTACCATGCCTCCCGGAAGCCCTCCAAGATTGTCTAAGGTCCCAATCCCCAGGCGTCCTTCCCCTCTCCACCTCTCTGAGCCACCACTCCCCACCTCCTGGAACCCACACCCCTCTGTGAGTCCTGCCCCTTAGACCTCCTCTCTTTGGGCATCACCCCCTCTTTTGTGCTGCCTCAACTTACTCCTCCTGTCTCTGAACCCTGTCTCCTATTCTCCCTCCTCCAGCTCTCTCTCTCTCTCTTTCTTTTTTTCTGGCCAGGGCTGGGTCTTAAACCCACCACCTCCAGCATATGGAGCTGGTGCCCCACTCCTTTGAGCCACAGGCCCCACCCCCCAGCTCTTTCTCCCTGAGCCCCTCCACACTCTTACTCCTTCTCTTGAACCCCCACCAGACCCCTCCTCTAGAACCCAGGGCTGCAAATCCTCAGCTGGCCCCCACTCTGAGGGGCTAGGCGATTCTTGCCCAGCCAGGTTTTGGGGTTTCTGGGGAGAGGAGCTCCCACCCACTGCCTCTTTCTCAGGGCCAGAGGGAGCGAGTTTGTGAGTCTGCAGAGACAGAGGCCTTCTGGATCAGGCCGGCTATGAACACACACCCTTCTCCACAGCCCTGGCACGGGAGAAACACAGAGACAGAGATGCAAAGCTGAGAGACAGAGTGACCAGGAGGGGTGGAGTGAGAGAGAGAAAAGACTCGGGTAAGGAGGGAAAGTCAGGGGAGAGGGGAGAGAGGATGCCCACCTGCCCTGATGGAGAAGGTGCTTCATATGTGACCACCTGATGCCACCCTCCTAGTCTCATGTACTCACAAATACTGGTAAACACAGGCAACACACACCATTAGACACAGGGGCACACCTATATAAATGCACACAGTCAGACACACACAGAGTCCATATAAACATACAGAGCTGGCTCGGCGCCTATAGCTCAACCGGCTAAGGCGCCAGCCACGTACACCTAAGGTGGCGGGTTCGAATCCCCAGCCCGGACCCGCCAAACAACAATGACGGCTGCAACCAAAAAATAGCCGGGCGTTGTGGCGGGCGCC
>CAUYTI010033626.1:0-29694 GCA_963575145.1 Galago senegalensis
GTAATCTGATAATCCACCCAACATACACCTTTAAGAATAACTCTTTCAACATAACCCGGTTTAACATAACTTAATGAAGAACATGTTGTCAGTCATTACTTTCTTTGATCTTATTGATGAAGCCTGAAGCTACAGGGGAAAGAGATGATTTGAATGTCTGTCCTACTGATCATGCCATTTGGAGGCAGTTACTATAAATCTTTTAAGCAAAGCATAGAGAAACTTCTTGGACATACAGGAATTTGTGTGCAAACGTCTGCTCCCATGTAGGCCTTAAGTCACGGGGGTGTTGCTGGAGACTTTTATAAAGAATTCTCAGGCTGGACTTCTCAAAAGTCTTTCATGAGCCCAGGTTTCATCTGTGCCATTAGATACCTGTGTGCATTGGGTAAATTCCTCTTCTCTTGAGGTCCCCTAGCACATTTCCATTCCCAGACCTGTCAGCAAGTGACCTTCATTACTTACCACAGATCAGGAAAGGTTACTGATGTGTATCTGGCCAGTTTTCCAAAGGACTTTTTCATTGGCCTTATAAAGTCAACCTTAATTCCTTAACACAGTCTGGAAATGCTATTCCAGCCAAAGCCTTGGTCATGTTAGGCCCACAACTAACCCAGCCACATGGGATTCTGCCTCAGTTTCTCACAAGTGTGCCTGCACAGAGTCTTTTCACTGCTCTCTCTCAAATGGAATTTTTGGCCAGAGGCATGTAGGCGTTTCACCTATATTAATGTCTGATGGATTGATTCCTTTCAATTATTTGTCTTGCAGAAACTTTCCTTCAATCTCTTCATTTACTTGCCCAGATGATCTTGGAATAATTTTGTAAAGTTCTACTTTTTTCAACAAACTTTCAAATGAAACGGATTGAAATTCATATGAAGTTGTATCAGAAATTAACATTTTTATAATATTGTGTCATTGAATTGAGGAACGAGATATTCTATTAATTTTTGAGTGTCTTTTCTCATGTGCTTAACTGAATAGTGCCCTTTCAAAATTGTATAATGATAGATGTGAGGAGTTCACGTCCTCGCTGCCTACCTGTGTGAAAATGCAGAAAGAAAATGATTTTTAAATCTTCTCTTCATGTTGTTTGATGAAGTTTTTTTTTTCTTCTTCATTTGGGTACATCATAGGTCTCACATACCGTTGTATTGGGCTGCTACTGTTAGTAATATGAATTGAATTTTTTATTACTATTTCATTATTTATACATTTGTTGATACATTTGTTTATATATTTGTTTATGAAAACTACTGATTTTGTTATAAACTTTTGTATTGAGATGCTTTTTGAAACACTAGCTTATAGGAAACATCCTTGGATAGTGTTAAATACTTTGAGTATGAATATTTCCAAAACTTGATTTAAAGCCCCTCCTTGCCACTTACTATGTAATCTATGGCAAATAAGTTAATTTGGGGGGACATAATAAGAGAAATGGTTTAAGGACGAACATGGGGCATCCTTTTAGGAAACTGAGGGAGCATGGCTGACTTTGCTGTCCATTTAGATTAGATGACACAGAGCACCTGCGTTCAATACTGTATTTAGGTATTTACATGAATTTTCATACTAAATTTCACTGTTATAAAGCCATGCTTGTGTCCGTAGATAAACGTGCAATAAACTTGCCTTGTTCAAGCTGTAGCATTCTTTTACCATGCTGATGGAATAAATGTACTAACATTTTCATGAGAAACTGTGTATAATCTTACAATTTTGTGATATATTTCTTAGATTTTGTTCACTATTTGTGTTTCTTCCATATAATGTATTTGATAGACACATAGACAGGAGAGGTATATTTAAAATTAAATAAAAAGGGAGTTTAATAAAAATAAATAAATAAATGAATGAATTAAAAAGGGACTTCCCCAAGTATGTTAGATACACACCTGAATGATCATCTGTATTTGGCAAATTATTTTAACAAATGTATTTCCAGTGTCATTCGTGGTTATATGCTTGTATAGATTATTTAATTTTAATTCATTAGTTTTACTTTCTGAAGCCTATCTGGAATTGACTCTGTGTTCTGACGATGGGCTGCTTTTATCTTGCCCCACATCTCGCCTCCAATCCTGCTCGTGTATGAAGCATTTACCTTGTGGTTGGGGTGCTGTTCACCAGTCTTATCAGTTCCCTGTTTCTGTCCCCGCGGGAAGGCTGCACATGTCTTCTGCCATGTGAGGCCATGTTGTTTGGTTTTGGCCAATAAAACATGAATGAAATTGATGAATGAACTCTAGAAAGAGGCTGAGAAGGGTGAGTGTATGACGGTTTCCTTGCTTTCTGAGTCCTTGCAAACCTCAGAGAGTCTGAAATGTTTTATCACTCTGGGTTCTTGTGTAAAATGGACATGGAAAATAATTAAGAGGTAAGTACTGTTACAGTGTGACAAATAAATGAATTCTGACTAAAACGGCTATTTAGACGTAATAGGAAAGTAAAAGGAAAGAGCACCACAATGACAGGGAACCCTCTTTTCAGAATCCGAGTCCTTAACTGTCATTACAGTCCTAAAGTCTTTGAATATTCGTTTATGTTTCTACAAAATTCTGTCAGAAGGGTGCTGTCTGCATCCATGTCCTGCTCTGGGCATGCTGATAATAACTTCCGGGAGAAACGTGAAGCAAATCTGAATATCTAAACTGTGACTTGGTGACACAAAAGAGTGAGGAAAGATTATTCCAAAAATGGAATAATAACGGAGGTTTGTACCAAAGGAGGTATAGTAATTGATTACCCATGTAGAAATAAAAATTGACTTACAGATAGACGGTATGATATTGGTGTAATTTGTAGATAAATATGAAAGATATGTAAAAGGACCAGACACTGCAGTTGAATATTTGAGCCAATGACACAAAAGTGTTGCTGAAAACAAATACTTAGAAATAAAAAGGAAGGTAAATTCGGTAGACTTGTGTAGTTATAAATATAAAGATTCTACAGGCCTCAAAATAATGCAAACAGAATAAAAGACTAACAAGTATTTAAGAAAGTAAATTTGTATTACAAAGAAATTAAAATATAGAAAACACCTACTATACACATCATTTTTACAAATTAATAATAGAATTATTAAATTAAAAACTGAGCAAAGGACATGATTAGAAAAATCTACAAAGATACATGCAAACATATGCCTAGTATTAGGGCCAAAACTAATTACCACTGAGAGTCCAGACTCACACATGGAAAAACCAAGGGGTTTATTCTCATCAGGCATATGCTTTGGTCACTCCCATGAGAAAAGCAGAAACAGCAGGGACTGGCCCTGAAACAAAGGCCAGGGAAACTTTTATACACTTTCCCGCAAAGTACTATGGGTTGCAATAAAATGCTAAAGAAGATGGCTGAGGAAGAAGCTAGTGTCCAGTCACTCATTGGTCACTAGGGAGGTCTTAGGGTTCCGATAGGTCAGCTGTATTCTTGTTGTTGGGGTTTTTGCTAGGGTGGAGGTGTGTGAACTTTTGATTGGTCTTCACCGCTTGGGCTGTGCACCTGATTAGATTTACGGCCTATGCCTGTTTTGGAGCTTCCTGCAGCCCTTGCTTCTCCCCCTCTCCCTCTGTGTCTTCCTTCTTCCTCGGTCTTTTACATTTCCTACTTTTACCACTACCATCACTATTTAAAAGCAAAGCAAAGAAAATAAAAGTAACTATAGCTGCTCTCTCACATAGCATATTGTTTAATATTGATAAAATCAAGTAATATACTTTACAAGTGATTTTACCTATGAATTCACTGAAGAAGAGACACATGTCATTTATAATGGCTCAAGAAATCTGCTTACAAAGACACTTGGGTTGATTGCTTCAGTATCTAACTGTACGTTGACTTCGCTCACCCAATGGTCACTCCGTTCCTCCTGGTAAGAGTGGGCGAAGTGTCTTCTGGGTACCACAGCTTGCCTACTTGGGTACACGTGTCCAGATGACACTGTGCCTGTAGTTCCAGCTTTCTGTGTTTGCCCTGCTTTGGGTAAGAAAGCACAAATGCTCCCCAGCCATGGTGGCTGTTTCAGGATGGGAGGAGAGACACCTGTTTGTCCAAATAATGCAATTAGATCCACTGTGGACGCTTTGAGTCATATCAGTTGAAACGTAACACCCAAGAAGCACATTGCGTGGGAAGAAGGCACAGCCCCTGGGTGAAGGACACAGCGTGATGTCCTGTATGTGAGGACTTTCATCTTACAAACACGAGCAATGTAACCTCATTGTGTCCTCATACTAATCAGAATTTAAAAACTGGATCTATAGGCACAGGGTTGTCTGGACACACATATCCCCCGGTATCCCTGCAGTCAAAACCATTCTCAGCTACATAGAAAATCTTGTAAGAAGGAACACAAAACAAAATAAAAGTTATGACCTTTTCTTTTCTGGCTGGGATCTAACCTGGGATGATGCAGGCCTGCCTCCCTGCCGACACCTTTTGCCTTGTCCCCATGTCAGTGAATGTCTCACAGTGAATGTCTCACCCTGTCAGAAGATGAACAGTGAAGACATACAGAGAGGACGAGACGTGATGGCGTACGAAAATGTGAAGAGTGAGCTGCTGCACCTGAAAACGGTGGGAAAGAAACAGAAAAATGAAGTTAATGGCAAGAACCCTTTGGTGGACCACGTCCCGGATGATATCCTATAACCTATGAAATAAAACTGCTTTTCTTTAAATAATCAATTCGAAGTGAGTTTTCTGTTCACCCACAAAAGTCCCAGTTGATTCAAATGCTACTCAGAACAACACATGTGTTTACTCGGCGAGGTTTTACTGTTTCTTGGTTGCTAATTTGCCATAATTGCCAGGCTCGGGCCTTTTTCATCTTGGCAAAACACAACAGAGCTGGCTCCTATGAAAGGATACAAAGAAATTATTCATGTTGAGGCAGGAGGTAAGACACATGATAAGGTTCCAAAGCTGTGAGAGCGGCTAGAGTGAATTTTAATAAGTGGCAGCATCCTACAAGTCATAAGTAGAGAAGATTGGGGATGGTTATTATTTGAAAAGATAAAAGTTCATAATTTTCCAGGTTGTTCCAAAGAAATGAATCCTTGGATTCAGTAATCATGATTACTTCAAGCAAAAATAAGTAAGTTTTTAGTGGAAATCTCTGTCAATATGTACGTATGCTTTGATTGCTAAAATATTACTTTTTTCATAGAATGTTATACTCAAGAGTGATGATCTCATGTCTAGACTTAAGCTTTTAACTTTGCTTCTGCTCAAGGGGTTCCAATGTGTTTCAAAAAGCAATCAATCACAGGAAACCTGCTGAGCTGTGACCTCTGAGATTTTCTAAAAATTTTAATCTTTTTTGATAAGGGATTTCTATAAAATCCTGTCGTCAAGGCACAGATATGGCTTTGGGTATCTACCTTCTATTCAATAATTTGTAAGACTTGTTGAAACGATAGCCTTTTTATTGTGATTTTCATAGAATTTAACAAGATATATATTCTCAATCTTTAAACCAATGTGCTTTTAAAAATCTACTGGGGGCATTTCCCACCCTTTATAAGACTCAAAACCAGAAAAATAAGATGCTAAATTATTTTTAACCTCCAACAGCAATGGATAGTTTACTAATTACTATATTTTAAAGCTTATGCATTAACCAAAAAGTATGTTTTCCTTAGTGCATAAAATTTTTGTGTATATTTAATTAAAAATAAATTAAAGGGGGATTATATCACCAATGTGCCAGCAAACTAGTCAAGGCGTAATCGAATTCATATACACATTGTAAGGTCCATCAATAATGTAATGAGAGTTTATTTGTCTAACATGAAAAATTAGTAAAATATTTAAACTCAAAATCATAAACGAATGCCTGCTTATTTCAATGCATGTTGAAATGTTGAACATGTATTCTCATCAAACGATGCAACATGTGGTTTGCTTTTCTTGATGGCTTAAGGTCATAGAGAGGTGAGGAGAAGAACAAGAAATGAAAAAGGTGGCACCTGTGGCTCAAAGGAGTAGGGCGCCGGCCCCATATGCCGGAGGTGGTGGGTTCAAACCCAGCCCTGGCCAAAAACTGCAAAAAAAAAAAAAAAAAAAAGACAAAGAAATGATTAGCCTTGGAATATTATCCTAGATTGAGAATGTTTTAGCTTAAAGTTAAGTAAAATGTTTCAGGATAATATAAACTAGTTAATTTTAAAAGTAAGGTATTATGATCTGGGCCACCAGGGATACCAGGTTATCCTACGGTTATAAGACTGTACATAAACTTCATATTTCTTATTGAACAAAGTAGATAACGGGGCTCTGCAGTTCTCTAGGAGCTAGTCCAAGGCCATCACTCACTAAGTCACAAAAATATGGATCGGGAACCATAAACTAAGAATGGGTGCTACCTAGTTTTCCTTATGTGTTATGCTACTAAATCACACATTTTAAATCTTTTACAGAAGCGAAGGTTAAGTTCCATAGATTTTTGCACTAACGTACTATACTCAGTTCCTACATGGCTTTAGTTAATAATTAGAGTAATTTATTCTAAACAGTGTTAACAGCTAAGCTTCAAGAATATAAATAAGGCATAATTAATAAATTAATAAAACATAATTCCCAAATTATGGAAGTCTTGTATTTTTTCTCTTTTAATGATTGGCACTACAAGGCGGGCAGCTTTCTATTACAGGGTACCTCAGATCCTTTAAATAACTACTTGAAAGGAGAGAGACATGGGAATAAAACACGTGACAGCAAGATCTTAACTCGAGCTCTTGTCAAAGTCTGTAATAATATCGCTTAGAGTTATAATAAAAGAAATAGGGCTTAGGAAACCTGGTTTATTTCAATTACTTATGGGGAATATAATTTTCCTAGTTCTGCAGTAACATTTAAATGTTTTGTGCATTAATCATTATCCAGTCCAGAATCATACAACATATCTTGAAAAATATCACAAATAGATGCCTCTACTGATCACAGGTAAGATGCCTTTTCTATGATTGATTTTCCCAAATTTATAACTTTGCATATCATTGGAATAGAGAGTATCAAATCTGAATTTTAGAAATTTGCATAATGTTCATTAAATGATGGTGGGGTAGTACATAAAATTTCACATTTGGGCCCGTTTTCATTCATTACTTTACTTGTTAAGTGTTTTCTCAGGTTTAAGATGTCTTATTTTTTCTCTCTGTCCCCAAGCTTTCTCAGTGATGTGGTAAGAGCAGGGCTTCAAATATCAAGTCAGATAATTCAACCTGCTCCTGGCAGCCAAGTGTTCAGCTCATAGAGTCAAATACTATGAGGCAAAACCAGGGAGAATCTTCTGAATTTTGCCTCCTGAGAGGTGGATGCCCAGTGCCCGTCCTGGATCAAAAGCAAAGTATGAGTCAACTAAATTGTTCTGCCAGGGTATATATTCTGATATAAATTCATCACATTTCTTTATAAATATTTACTAAGATTTTTAAAAGGAATTTTAGGACTCTGAAGTCACTTTAATGTGAACTACAAATACGTCTTAAGGGGTTTTTGTTTGAGCAATTACAGAGTCAGCAATTGATCATGACCGGCCCGTGTCATAAGCACTAGTTACGGCTGATGTCTGAGATAATTAAATGCTTTGAGAGAAAATCCAGCCATTCCCAGAATTATTTTCTAAATCTATTTTGATGGAAATTAGAACCTGAACATTCTATTTATTATAGGAAGAGAACCTCACAAGTTTTTCTTAACATACTAATTGAAAACTCTGTGGACTCGTAAAAAGCAATATTATTTTCTGAAGGATGTGGAAACACTTGATCTTCTAAAACTGAGGAGTTCAATATTAAAATGTAGCAAACTTTATAACTTTCAAAAACTAAATGTAATTATATGCAGATACCTATTTTGGCATAAAACTCAACAAAATAAGTAAATATACCAATATTTTAAAAGATATTTGATAAATTTTTAAAACCCAATTCACTTACAGAATAACTTGACTTGAGTTAAACCTCTTATTCAGATCAGCTTCCTTAGTGTCATTTTATCCCCATCATATTTAAATACTATGATTTTTTTTCCATTTTCCTTTAATTTATTCATTGTGACACTTATTCAAGACTCTATAAAAGATTGCTAAAGGTCGAGTACCTTAAGAGCTGGAAGTCCACATAAAGTCAATCGCCATTCTCAGCCATGTGGACAACCGTGTAAGCTACTTTGTCATTGAGTCAGTACAGCCAAATTTTTCTTTAACAGGATAGTTGTTTTTAAGTTGACCGAGTCCTCAGTTCAAGTTTAAAAACAAAGAATATATGCAAAGAATCTAGGAAGATGAAAATGTATTTATTTTGTAACAGTTGCGTTTGACCTTCTCAGCTACATTAGTTTTTTGTGAAATGTTTTTCATGTCTTTTAAATTTGTTTAAATTTTAGCAAAGTAGTAGTATGTACATAGAAAAATGGGGCGGGAGGTTTTGTTCTTCTTAAACTCTTTTGACTGTAATTTTATCCTCCCTTGCTTTTTGCAATTTAAAATTTTACTGACTTTCTGACATGAGTTGATGTGCACTGACCTCTTATATTTCTGTCCCTTCTCCTACCATACACTTAAAAATATAACTGGATAGCTCCGTTTTAAACCTTTGAAATTCACTGGAGTTTTGCTAGTCATTTTTTCACCACTCATAAATAGTTTCTCTTAAATCTCTACTTTGAAAGAAAAAATTTAGTTACTTTATTTTTTTTCAGCAATATTCATGCATTTTACCTCCTAAATTCTCTATTCTATTTTCCTGCTTTTTAATACTGGCATGTCATTTTGTCACCATCATTAAAAGTGTAAGGACTGGTTAGAAGATTATTTTTGAAAGTGAATGAATCAATTATTGTAATATTGGTATGGCAAGGAAATAATTTTATGAAGTGATTTATCACAAATATAACTGTTTAGTCCGATGCTTATTTATTTTACTTGGAGATTCCAGTTGTGTGTTCTTTCTTGGTTTAAACACTCTCAATAAAAAATATAGTACCTTCTATTAATTCAGAGGGAAATCAGGACATGAAAGGCCAACCCTGTGGTTTCACTTTAATTTCCCTTCATTTCTCTCCTAAATTGGAGTCATTAGTCTGGCATCCTGTGTCGTGCTTTCATTTATGTTCTCTTGTTTTTGTTTTTTATTTCCTTTTTCAATTAACTTTTCAAAAATAGGAAAGTAAAGGGTAAAATCTTAAATTCTCCCATGTCATAACACATCTTTACATCAGGCTCAAACTTTGCAGTCTAACTTGATAGGAAAGCGTAGGTTGGAAAAGCTTTCTACAAAATATTAACACATCAACCCTGCGTGTTCTTCTGATTAGTACGGCTGACGGACGCTGTAATGGTTCATTGTTTTATTTTTTTTTTTTGCTCTTCTGATGATTATTTTATCTAAATATTGTCTTATATTTCATAAGGATGTCCAGAAACACGTGGCTTCTGCTCATCGTGAAGCACACAGGGGCCCTTTTATTTGAAGATTTGGGTCTTTAATTCTGAAGTAATTCTTCTTTGTTGCTGTTCTTTAATAATTTTGTCTTTTCATTTGCTCTTATCTTTGGGAGTTGTATCTTTTGAATTAGCCATTTGCATCTTATTTGTAACTGATATTTTTTAATCTCTGTTTCATTCATTTATGTTTTGGGTTGACATCTTCAGCAGTCTTTTTTTGTTTTTTTGGCTTTTGATGTCTTTAAAAAAAAGACATTTCTTGTCCTGTGCACAGAAACTTATTTACTGGATGTAATATCAAATGAAACAAACAAAAAATCTGAGATTACAATCAGACTTTCTAAATACACACTTTATCGCTCCATGATGTTCTCCGAATAATTTTTATTTTCTGAGGGGTCATTTCTTTTTCGTATTCATTTTGCTTTTGCCATTCAAGTTCCAGGCTTTACCAGCTGTCCGTCAACACCTGATTATCCTAAATAACAATGAAATTGGCCCAAACCAATTGCACATCAGCATCTGACATGTTTTTATATAAACTGAGGAAATAAATGTTAGACCTGTGGTCCATAAATAGGTAAATTGAAAGTAATTTACCAATAACTACTTCCCTTGTTACCCACACAATTTCATTTAGGGAATTTACTTCTGAAGAAATGAACTTCAACAAATTGCTGGACATTCAGTGGTGATGTTATGTGTGTGTGGTAGGGAGAAGTTCGATGGATTGATTTTAATGCTGATTTCAGACTATGTCTCTCTCCAGCCATCCATCAGAGTCAAGGGTTCCAGGGAACCTAGGCCCTTGGCGAATCTGCAGAGCAAATTTGCTCCTCCCTCTCATATAGAGATTTTTATTCTTCCCGTATTTCAGGAGTTTATCCTTTGCAGTCTCTTATGTGCTTTTCATCTTGCAAAATGCTTGTGAAATACCTAAGTCGTCGATGATCCCTTTTTGCTCTTCCCATTTTTGCAGTTTTTGCCTTTTTAACGGCGTCTTCTTGAGGAAGTGTGGGTGAATTCATGTTCTACCCATCCTCCTAAACAATGAACCCTGCACAGTCTGTTAATTATCTTTAAGGGATTGCTATTATCTGCTTATTTTACTGTCTCTTCATTTCTTTTATTAATTGCTTAATCCCATTTCCTTCACATGTTAAATCTGACAAATCCCTAACAGGAGTCTTTTTCTCCAAATAGGATCGTTATATCCATTAACGCTGGATCTATGAAAAGTCAGTCAACTTCTGCTTCTTTGCTTTCTACAATATCTTCCTCATACTTCTCTCTCTCTCTCTTTTTTTTTTTGCTCAGCCTTATCAATCTCAAAACTCCAAACTCATCATTTAAAACGGTCTAAAACATGTACCAAACGGGTCAGTGGCACAGTTAATGTCTTGTACAAAGTCAAAAACAATTAAATGTAAATGAATGTGATGTAAATGAGCAAACACACCAGGAATCATCTTTGTCAGAGCACAGGGCTATGTGCCGAGAGCTGACCGGATGCGTAGTCAGGGAGAGAATGTCAGCAGACAGAAGAGGGCTGCTGGTTATTTAAATTCGGGGGGTAGAGTTTTCATATTTACTCAACTTCCAGGACCTATTATTACTCTAATGGTTTAGTTTTTTTAAAAAGACTTTTTTCCCCTAAAATTTTAATTAGTTCCTGACAACTCCAAGTAGCTTTCATAAAGGATTCTTTTTTTTAATATTTTATACTAAATAGTCTAGGAAATCACAAGGGCAGATATTTCATATTGTAGTTGGTAACAGTTCAAAGTTTTTGAGTTATTTCAAGGTATATATAAGAAACAATTGCTATTAAGAAACGCTGATATAAGATCAAGCTTTTCATCACATAATATCAAATTTTAGTAGTTTGCTTTCGTGACTCTGTTGGTTCAGTTCCCAGGATTAGTTCTCAGTTTCTCACGATAGACCTTCCCCGTCCTTTTCACTGACGCTGTTTCTCAAGGTTTTCCCGTGAATACGCCTCAATTTCCTTCACAATCTTCATTCACGTCTCTTTTCCTCAGAGAGATCTTCCCACTTGTCTCTCTAACAGGTCATTCTCATTGCTCTAAATATAACTTATTTTTTCATAGCAATTTATCTGTGCTGATAACTGATACCACAGTGTATATAAATTGTCTTCTCTCTTTTCCCGCCTGGAATAAGAGTTGTCTGTGGGTAGAAACTTTGTGTGCGTTATGGCTCCACCTCCACATGTTTACCAGAGCTTCCCCAGAAGTCCTCAGTAAATCTTAAGTGGATGACAAAAGTGAAAAGGAACAGTCTAATTCCGGATTTGATTTTACAATATTAAATAATGTAATAAAGGAGACGTATGTAGATGGCATGATTATAATTTCAGAATGTGATATGGGTGAGTGTGTCAGCAGGTGAAGGACGGAATCAACTGGTTAGACTTTATGATTACTTCTATACAGGGGAAAATGGCATCCAGTTTTAATGTGCCGGGCTGATAGTTACAGATAAACAGGTGCCCTCCATATACAATTTAATACAGCACATATTTCAGTGACTCAGCTCTACTTCCTAACACTCTACATTAACGTCTTTCTCCAGTCTGTGCACTGTCAACAACTTTTATACAATAACAAATACAGTGACTGTGATTAATAATTTAATAAATGTCCTTCTGCTATATGAATTAGAATCATGAATTACAGCCAATATAACAAACAAATTAAACAGCGTGAGTAGATTCTGCTGCCTCCTTAAATAAAACATCTGCTCCTAAAATCTTCTTGTTTATGGGACCTGCCCAGGTAGGAATGAATATATTTCATATAGTAAAAATCTGGGCTGGTTCAGGATCACACCTGAAATACTAGCATTCAGCGAGGCAGGTGGATTGCTTGAGTTCTAGAGTTCAAGACCTGCCTGAGCAAGAATTAGACCTTGTCTCTACTAAAAATAGGGAAAAGAAATTAGCTGGGAATGGTGGCCACACATGTTGTCACAGTCACTGGGGAGGCTAAGGCAGCAGGGTCACTTGAGCCAGGAGTTTGAAGTTGCTATGAGCTATGATGCCACGCACTCTATTCTGGGGCAACAGAGTGAGATTCTATCTCAACAACAACAACAAAAAAAAAATTCCAGTAGGCTCTTCATTCTATAAATTTATGCCAGGAAATACACTTGATCAGAATGATGTTGTACTGCCCAGAAAAATTCATTTCCTTATGTACTAAATAGCTTAACAGGCAAGACAAGCCACTAGAGTCATAATTTCAAGATGGTTAATCATTCCTACCTCTACAGGAATTACAAAGTAAAACTGAATTGAACAACCATCACAATCAACCAAGTAGTGCTCAAGGAAGGGTTAAAAACTGGTTAACATGTACAGGTAGCACAGGCAGAAAGCAGAACATCATTTAAAGGGAGGAACATATCAGGTATCTAAGACTGAAGGGAGATCTGGGTGGTTAATGAACCTGAGTCTCTATGATGAGCTGGGACACGTGAAAGCCACACTATCAAATGTCTTTCAGGATAAAGACACGGCACAGTGTCGTGTGTATCACTCTTTTGGAGGTTTTTATTTGCATAAAATATAGGAAAGATTGAAAGGTCAGAAAGATGACAGTGTAAGATGTGTTTCTTTACATTTATTTAAAATGTCAGAAGTTTTCTTTTGCTTGAACGTAATGGGCATAGGGATGTGCATTGAACAGAATCATTGGTTATTCCGTTCTCTCGAGGACCTTGACCTTGCCGAGGTCTCATAGCAAGGTCAACTTCCTTGCCTCTTGACATGGGCTAGATCGTGTATCTTGCTTGGACCGTGCACATCAGTGGACATGACACTAGCAGAGGCTTGGTTTGTGCTGCCTATGTGACTGGAATTGCTGCCCCGAGCTCCTACTGTCTCCATCAGAAGACCACTATTATGGGCTTACTCTAGAATTTGGTTTCCAGAACAGATGGAGACCTCCAAATGTAGTAGCTTCAGAGCCCAAAGTACAGACACACCACTATGCTGCACCTACAATTTCAAGAAATGTGTTGCTTTTATGCCACTGGTTTTATTGCTGTTTGTCATACACTGTTATTAAAAAGGACCTAAATGATATTACATGATAAAAAGAGATTCACCCAGAAAGACCAAAAGTTAACATAGACAGCAACTATCACACGTTTGAAATTTATTCTTCCTTTGGCCATGAGCCACCTTGTACTACCAAAAATAATATATACTCTAGGGTAGTGCCTATGGCTCAGTGGGTAGGGCACCAGCCCCATATACCGAGGGTGATGGGTTCAAACCCGGCCCTGGACAAACTGCAAAAGAAAAATAGCCAGGCGTTGTGGTGGGCGCCTGTAATCCCAGCTACTCTGGACGCTTAGGCAAGAGAATCACCTAAACCCAGAAGTTGGAGGTTGCTAACAATAATAATAATGTATACTCTAAATAAAAGGAATCTCCTTTTTGGTTTTGTTAAATACAGACATGTTTACTAATGCAATAATAATAAAAGTGCATGTGTCAACTTTCTCTCACAGAACTTTCATTCCTCCTCTATTTCTCCCCCCATATTTTTAATAGTTGGATTCTGCTACTTTAACTTTTTCTAATACGTCATGATACATTTCCATTTTGGTAGCTTATTTTAGCTTTAGACAGCACCTCTTCACCCTGCTCTATCAGATGTGGTTGTTACCACCCCAGACTTCTCTTCCCGCTTCTACTTCTCCGACTCAGTGACCGCTACTGTCCTTTCTACAATGTTACAGTGTTAACAGCACACGCACTCAGTTCTGAGGACTGGTGCTACTACGAGCCCAGCGATGCCAAGGCCATGGTCTGACTCATCTCATCTCCAGGTGGCATCACACTCATGCCCCAGTTTTGTTGGCAATAGTTACCTCACACTTGGGCTGACAGGTTCAGAACCAATGGGACAGTCAGGAGAGACTAGGCCTACAGAAAAAAAAATCTGAGAGTGGCAAAGCAGAGCTTCTCAAAACACCTAGTAGGACCAGACGGTGTGACCGACATCTGGGGTCTCTGGAGGGGTCACGAGAGTGATGGTGCCTCATACCTACAGCTGGGAACGTGAGCATTACCTCGCTTTGTGCAGTTACCTCTGTGAGGTAGACGTGCATGATCTCTGTCATATATTTTTTATAAATTACTTTCACAATATTTCAAAAATCACATTGTCTTTTTAGTGTCTGCCATAACCCTGTCACCAAATGCCTGCCTGGTTGTTATCATTAAAGTCCAAGTGTTTTTTTGCCTATAAGATGATGAAAATGAAAATAATTATATGACTGTTATTATGTAAATATTGTTTTTCGCCCCAATGTCATTATCCTGATTATAAGCAAAAGCAGATACTCCTAGTTCTGTGAGTTATAGCCTTTTAATATTCTGGCCTATTATGCAAAACCCATTCCACATTTTCACTTTCTTATTTAGCCATAATTCTTGTGTCATGTTTTAATTTTATTTCTGAATTTTTTATTTTCTGGATGTTTTATTACTTATTTTCATTGCTATTGATAGAAAATAATGTCTCGGTCGTGTGCGGGTGAAGGGAAAGTGCCCCTTTGCCCTGGAAGGTTCAATGAGAGATCAACTCACAAGAGGGCAGATGAATAAGAGAAGGAGATTTATTTACTGTGCGTGTGGAGAGAATCTAAGAGTCATTATCACTTGCCCTGGGTTCCAGATATTGATGTGCCCTAGTTTTATAGGGATGGAGAGAAGACCGCAGGTGACTCTGTTGAGAGCAATGGAGGGTTGCTAGGGAGGGCGAACAGATACTTGGAAGGACAGAGAGACAGGGGTAAAGAAACTGACTTGTGAATGATTTTCTTGGGAGATGACATTAACTGGAAAGGCAGATAATATAATATGTCAAATTATTTGGGCCAGGTCTGGTTGCATTCTTGATCTTATTTTCTGTAATATGTTGAGATAACTGGGAGGGAAAGGGAAATTGATTGTTCTTTTTGATGGGTTTACCTTTTACGAAAAAAAGAGGAAAAGATCCTTCCAAAGCCTGCTGATCGCTCAGGGTCTTTAATTCAAAATAGGCTTTATACCATGGAGTCCTGCAAGGCTGGGCAATTATGTTTGTGAACTCAGCCTATAGAAAGTGCTACACACCTGGTTGGTTAGTATCACTGCGGTCGCCTTTGAGATCTTCCCTGCGGGAAGCTACGTGTTGACTCTAGCAACCAGTCCACCCTTCAGAGCAATTCTGGGACTCTTTCTGCAATGGCTGCAGAGCTGTCATCATACAAGGTCTGACGATTTAGTTCATTTACCTCATTTCTGACTGTCACCACACTGATACTGTCACGCACTCTTTGACCATCTGGTGACCAACCACAGAGATATTCAACAATGAGGCATGCACCACTCTTTCTTGGCTGAATTCATGAACTTATTTGTCAGACCTCATAGATACAGTATCATACAAAATAAAAACATTTGCCATTTTTCATGTTTTAGTCATTCTTTCTGAAAGAGAGTCTATCTTGGTCTATTTCTCATTTTCATTACAAATGTATGTGCAGAAAGAACTCTCAGTGCTGGCTCCACCGCCCAGTGTACCTGGGCGTGTGTCCACAGCAGTGACTTCAAGTGCATCACCAGATGCCAGACATCTGTTTTTGGAGTCTCTGCAATGTCTGTGTCATGGTCACCTGCTTTTCCATTTCATCAACCGCTTCATGAACTTTTACACTGGTCTGTACTTCATCCAATAAAGTTTGGAAATTGCTTCTGGGTCAGATTCATTATAGGTCACATCATCATCCATTGCAACAAAATCGTCAAAATCTAATTCAGGCTCGGCGCCCATAGCACAGTGGTTATGGTGCCAGCCACATATCCTGGGCTGGAGGGTTCAATCCAGCCTGGGCCAGCTAAACGACAATGACAACTGCAACAAAAAATAGTCGGGCGTTGTGGCAGGTGCCTGTAGTCCCAGCTACTAGGGAGGCTGATGAAAGAGAATCACTTAAGCCCAGGAGTTTGAGGTTGCTGTGAGCTGTGACACCACTGCACTCTATCGAGAGCAACATAGTGAGACTCTGTCTTAAAAAAAAAAATCTATTTCAAATTCTATCACAGGAGATGGGCTATCTGATGGGCCCCAAAAGTCACACTCTTGGATTGTGACAAATCCAGCTTTCTTGAAATACTCCTGTATCATTTCTGGCTGAACTTTGTTCCAATCAGAACTGATCCAGGGGATGGTACCCAGATGCAGTGGATAAAGTTGCTCCCACGGGTGGACCACAGCTTTGTGTTTTAACATGACCCACTATAGGAACTGAGATTGGTAGGGAATTGTAAATGTCTTGATGATGGCTTGGTCAAGGGGTCATATTTTTGAAGTCCTATTTGGAGGCTGGAATTTCAGGTCAAGTTTGTCAGATGATTTTCTTTGGTGGCCGGAAGAGTTGTCTCCTGTCAGTAGAGTAGACTGTTTATTCTTCTCTGTTTCTCAGTCAATGTCCCTTACTCACCCTCAGATGGGGCATCACTCACCCTCAGATGGGGCACCAGTGTCCATGCCCATTTGTTTGCTCTCCAAGTGATGGGGGCAACTTCAAGCTTCAGGTTCCAATGCACGTGGCTTGGCCAATTTACCAAGGGCTTTAGTTTCTCTCTGGTTGAGGTAGGGCGAAGAATGTTCTTTGGAAAGTTTTCCACCCTTAGGTTTGTCATTCTTCTTGATGAGGCTTCTGTCAGGCATCAGCTTTAAAAGAGTCCACACTGGTCATCGTGATGCCTCTGGAGAAGTTTGCAAACTTTTTGATGTACTCTTCCAGAAATTCTCTTGAACTTTATTGGATTCACCACATAAGACATTCCAGGAGATCTCATGTCACAGTTAAAACTTCTCAAGGCAACCACTTAATGCTTGAAAATCTGCCACCCTGAATTCCTACCCAAATTTTCCAGGAACTTCTTTGACTGTCAGCCTGGAGATTTGGGTATTAACTGCCCGCCTTTGTTTAAACCAGCTTAATGCAGCTTCAGTGACTTCACTGAGGGATGCTCTCCTTTCTGCTGGAGTTCTCCACATTTCTCACCATCTCTCTCTAGGTGCTCATGTTTATGGTTTTAGATGTTGCTCACTGTGTTCTGCTAACATCAACATGTTCTTCCATCTTTCTGCGGCTTCTGCTTTCCAGAAAATGCAGACCACCAACTTTTTCCTTTAATGTCAGTTCTTTGAATTCTTTCCTTTGGGCCAACATGTCTCAACTAACTATAAAAATTTTCAACAACTGTAGCATGAACCTACAATTTAGACCAGTCCTTCACATTGAAAACATCTCCTATACCATGTGATAGACAATGGGACATTAGGCTTATTCCAACATGGGATGATAATAAAACATGAAAGAGAACTTATATTAAAGAAAAAAACTATACAACTAACAAGCAAAACCCACACTTTCTACCAGTTGGTATAGAGTGGATTCAACTGGTCAAATTATAAAGGGTAAGTTAATATTGTGTGTCATAGCCCAAGCAGTCAAAATATAACTTTCAGTGGTGGTCAATATACAGATGTCAGCCTTCTGCCAAATACACATGGTACATGACCAATCTATGAAAATGAGGTTAACTTAATTTAAGGAGGTTGTGGGTGGAGGGAGGTGGTCAGCTATGGAGGTTCCACTGTATATTATGTGTATACATGGGTATATTTTTGAACATATGTGTGCATATTTGTTGTGTGGTTACAAGGATATGATTAAAATATAATTTCATTAATCTCATGGTTTATTGCTATAAAAGGAATTTTTCTCCTAAAATGTCCCAAAAAGGAGAATAATGAGAAGTCTCACAGGGAATACACTGCAGAAAGAAGGTATGAGTGCCTTATGCAGGTAGTGAATGATTTTCAATTTCTGTCAGAGCCCAACCCTAAAGTCAAGTCAAGTTGGTCAATTAGAGGAATGTGAGTTTTGGTGGATAGGGTCTAACTGAAGTTAGACCGCAACACTCTCCTTTTTTATATCTTTTATGAACTTTTAGATCTGTATTTTATCCTCAGTGCGCTGCAATGTTACAGGTATTTTTATTTTTGTTAATTCATCCTGCTCAATAGACTTTTTTTTGAATTTTCTAAACTTCTTTATTCATTTGTAACTTTTCCATGTCTTATTAGTACCTTCCCTCTCCTGTGTTAGATGTGTGTTCTGCTGTTGTTGTTTTCCCAATTACTAAACAATTAGATAGGTGTATTTACGCCACCAATTTTTATCTCATTTTTCCATTTATTTGCTCATTCTTATATTTTAGACTGGCAGTTAATTTTCCAATCATTCTCATTAATGTTTTGAATTACAAATGGTATTTCTAATGTCAAATAGTTCTTGCTATACACTGTTCATTTTTTCTTTGGAGAATCCTTATTTTGTTAATGGATTTCTTCTTTGAAAAATACATCTGAAGGCACTGATAGCTTTTGTAAAGCTATTGGTCATGTTCATTCTTTATCATCCTTTATTCTCGTCAGGATTACAGGCAACTTTTCGTGTGTCTCGTGAAGCTCGTTTGGGCATTTGTTTATCCTTAGAATTCAGAGATGGGGCTCCTTCAAATAATACAAGTGGAGTTTTCCCAGTAGCCTCAGAGTAGTTTACCAACCAGAACTGTACTGACCATTTGTACAGAATTTTTATTCATTAACTGTTTTCATTTGGGGTCATAAGGCAGGAGGTTAAGAGGCAAACTCCAGGCCCTCCAAGAGTCAACACAGGGAGAGGGTCACTCTGGAGGGTTCATGGTAAACTCTGTGGGACCCAGCACAGATGGCTCAGGTTCCTCGGAGGCTGGACGGCAGTGCTGGAGCAGGTAGGGCGAGGTAAAAGGAAACCGTTCCCCTGCAGACTCTCATCTCATCCCCCAGCCAGCTGCTTTACTTTTCTCGGTTGCTCTGAGTGTCTCTGTGCTGCAAGCGTCTCTGGCCTCCTGAGCAGAGTCTTCCACCTGGTCTTCCCTCCTGGGTCTCTGGAAGCTTCTCTACTGCCTCATTCACTCACACCCTCACATGCACTGTTCATGTTCCTAAAATTTGTTTAAAATGCATTTATATGTACAGACTTTTGACAATCTAGTATTACAGATTTATTTAACGTTGTACTTATTTATTTATGTGGGATTATAAAAGAAACTAAATAAAAATATGTGTGCTCAGTTCCACATCTGGACTTGGCATAATATATGGATAATAAAGCTCTCATGAAATTTCTCACTTTCCCTGCCCATCTGAGCACAGGAAGCAGAGGACCCCTGGTATGTTTAACTCTTCCCTGGTTTTACACCTTTAAGAAGCCTCTCTTCCTTCTCCTAGTATCCCTTCAGAAAGGGTTTATTTGTTGCTTGGAACACTTTCTTCCTGAATACAGCTTTTCTTACATATAGTTCAAATGAAGAAAACCAGAATTATCACAGATTTCCAAGCATCCCAGCAACCAGACACACAGCTGAACCTACACTGAGCCTACACTGGAGACAGGTGGAGTAACGAGCCTGTTCCCATAAAACTGGGTGATGTTGGGACCGGTGTGCTTGTGAACTCGACCGTGAGAACCAGCTGCATCACACAGTGATGCTTTTCAGTAATTTTTAAAATCATTTTGCATTAACATTTTAAATATTTAACAGCTAGATTTAAAATCTTTTACAGTTTGGCAAGATACATTAATTTTAAAAGCTCACAGTAAATGAAGAAATGATTTATTTTGAATTTTCAACCTTAAATTTCACTTAAAATTTTATTTTTACAATAACTGAGAGAATATTCAAATCATTCTGAAAAAGTTTTTAGTACTTCTATAATTCAAGGGCTGTACACCATCTTATACAGAACTATTTTTTAGTAACAGCTCTTAAAATTAAGCACCTTACCTGTACAGCTTCTTAAGTGATCTCTGTAGTTTTCTTGACCTTTAGGTAGACAACATTTTCAGGGAAAAGATCATCTTGGCAAATTCTTAAAAGTCAAAAGGAAATCTAAAGGCTATTTTTAAGAACTGGAAAAGGCCAAACACTTAAAATCTTGCAACTTTATATTTTTTCACACTACAGAAACTGCCTTAAAATGGCAGTTTCAGGATAAAATCATTTTAAATGTTCACTGTGTGGTGTGGCAAGTTGCTTTTTAAAATCCTAAATAACTACTGCTGTATTAGTGTGTTACGGACTAAAGAAAAATCACTTATTCTGGAGTGACAGATTACCAAGGCCATAGATATTTTACACACACACACAGTAACATAAACACTCACATATTCAGAATGCTAGCAAGCATTTTCAGAATTTATTTTGACAAACTAGAGAAACTAATCTGAAATTTTAAGAAAAAGGTTACGAATTTGAAGAGACGTTTCCCATTTTATGTTATAGGATAAAAGAAGGTAAAAACAAACAAACCAAAAATCTACTTTACTGATGGGCCAAAAGAATTTCTTTGACATTTGCATAATTATTTTAAAGCTAAAATGAAATTTAAAGGTTAGAATTTTTCAATTATATTCATCAGAGACTGAGATTTTGATGGAGATAACATTTGAAAAAGTAGAAAATGAAATTAATTGGAGAAAAAAAAATCCCTGGGATTTGGGCTACTTGTTACCACTGTACCCAAAGCAACGTGTTTTTTGTTTGTTTTTCTGACATTATATATATTGGGTCCGGAGTATTTTCTCTATCCTTTTTTTTTTTTTCAATCAAAAAGGAGCAATAGCAAAGAAATTTAAGGGACTAGGAGAAAAAACTGCAATTACACATGTATTGTAACTTAGTCCAACAGCAGAGGCAAATAAAAATAAAAATAAAACTTCACAGAAGATTGGAATTAAACATTATTGGAGACTAGCCTCAGAACCTTGTTGGTTTTCATCTCTGCCAGCAGCCATCTGCATCTGCTGGTTTTCTTTTCAGGGACAGGGTCACAGATTAATGGAGGTGTGAAAGTTACACACATCTGAGTACGTGCCTACTGTTGATCCGTTATATCTGTGTGATAGAATAACAATTCCTTGGTTAAATGCCTTTTGTATAGATTTATTATAAATAGCTCTTTGGGAATAATTGACATACAAAAAAACAAGATATTTACCATCTACAACTTGATCATTTTATGTTTGGAAATACACATACACCCATGAAGCCATCCCCGTCACAATCAAGGTTTTAAAACTTTGCACCACCTTCAAAATTTCCTCTTGACCTTTTTATTTTCATTTCATTTGGTTCCATTTTTTTTCAATCATGAGCTCTATTGCTCTAACCTCTTGAATCCTGACAAATTTGTAATCATACAATCTGTTAACTATAGATACTATAGTTAACAACGGATCTCTAGAACTTATTTATCTTGCATAATTAAAAGTTTACTTTTTAAAATGGTTGTAGAATAAAATTATAAGTTTATTTTATGTTAAGGAAAGGGAAGAGAGTGGGGGGAAGAGATGAGAGAGAGAGAGCAGAGATCAGGGAGTGTGACAAGGGGTGACGGAGAGAGAGAATAAACGAGTCAGAGAATGGCGTCGCATCCCAAAGAAAGAAGGGAGGAATGCCAGCCACCTAACTAAAACATTAGAGGAGTGAGCAGAAATGAGACGTCACTTCACACCTGCTAGGATGGCTACTATCAAAAAAAAACTATAGCAAATGCAGGCAAAGATTTGGATCAACTGGAACCCTTGTCTGCTGCTCACAGAAATGTAAAAGGGTGAAGCCACCGTGGAAAACAGTATGCAGGTGCCTCAAAAAAATTAAAGATAAAAATGCCATATGATCCAGAAATCCCACTCATGGTATCTATCCAGAATAGTTGAAATTAGAGTATCAAAGCGATCTTCCATTTCCAGGTCCATAACAGGCCCAGTACCTTTCAGGTGTTACAACTTGCTGAGCTAAGTGACCATTGATTTCACGGGAAGGCCACAGCTCCAAAGACTCTTCTACCTTACCCACTCATTGATATGTAAGACCATGTAAGTCTGAAGTTCATAAGTGTTATGCTATCTAGACGTAGTTCAAATATTTTGTTAAGTTCTAAATATAAAAAACTTAAAATGTGCTATCTGCAATAGGCACGTTTATGATAAGATATAATTTCACTTAGAATTTGCCTTATAGTTGCAAGTTATATATCAGAGTGGCATAGAAGAGGGTGAGTTTAATATGTGTTTCATTTCTATCTAGGAAGAGAGAGAAGACCACAGGGAGCTTCATGGAGCACTCTCTCACGAGGACCAGCAGGTGTGCCTGACCTTTGCCCCAGAGGGAGACTTATCTTTTTTTACACTGGACCATAAACAAACCTGCTCTTGACCTGGAATGTCTTATATTCCAAGCTACAGGATAAACAAATTACCTTGAAAAGATATTCTTAAACAAATAATGTTATTACCTCTGCTTACAAGAAGGGCACAAATAGGAAGAATTGATGGAGAACTGTCTTGTAACAGAGACAAGCTACATTTAGGATGGGGAATTTGCAGCAAAGCTATGATGATAGCTATAAAAAATATTTCTGAGAATTAGATACAAAAGACTGGTTAAATTTTGCAGACAAACAGGGAGATGGTTCTAGAAGAAGAGCTACAGAAGATGGTTCTAGAAGTAGAGCTACTCAAATATAAGAGTCATGTTTCCCATGAGAGTTCATTACAGTCTCAGTGTTGGTCTGAGACCTGCAGTTGTCTGATTCCTTCATGTTATGAGTCCCGGAGAGTCTTGGAGGGTCCCGACTTACACTAAGAAAACTCATAAGACACTGAAATATACAGACCATGTAGCCTATAAATAGAGCAACCTAAGGAATTAGAAATTAGTTCTTTGAATATGCGTGAGTGCTACACTTTCTAATAGATTAGCTTTACAGAAAAGAAAATTATCCAAAGGTCCTTTGATGATCAAGGACTTAAAATAAAAATGTTTGTTATTTGATTTAATTTTATATATTGATAACATTGATCTCTGACAGTAGAATATGTCCATCTTTAAAATAGAGATTAAAGTAATTTCCAAATATTTCTGGTAGAAACTTTCTTTCACAGAAAAGATTGAAGTGTTTTTTTTTTTAATTAAGGACTTATATTGCTTTTGTTCTTGGATCTATGCTCAGGAGACTCTAAATAGTGGTTTAAGAGAAACTAAGAGAAGTTGGGGGAGGGGATCAGGGTTTTACACAGGCTTCCAGTGGGTATTTATGGAGGGAAACAGCTGGACCCGGATTCCTGAACAAGCCAGATGTACAGACCAGGGGGGTCTTCGCTCATGACTTTGAAACAAATTGCCAACAAGCCACGGAGGGGCCAGAGGAAGGTTTCAATGTGCTAGGCAGAGAGTGAAGCAGAAAGGAGGGTTCTGTCGTGTGCAGGTCCCAAGGATCCTGGCTCCATCCACTGCAATTTTGTCCATGACTTGACTCAGCCAAATGTCCACTTACAGGGTGAGAAAATTAAAAAAAAAAATGATTTTTGTTACTTAATAGAATACCTATAAGAGATTATTTAAATTAGAAAAGAGAGATGCACTACTGCATGTTGATCTAATAAGAGAACCTATCTGATTTGTAAGATACAATCTAATTTTAAAGATGTAAATTTGTTTAAAAGAAGTCCTTATCTAACAAAAGCAATCAGTGTAACCTGGTTCTGTGTACCCTACAGGAATCCCCAACAATAAAAAAAAAAAGAAGTGCTTTAATTGCAATTGAGGAAAAATTAAGATTTAGGTAAAGATTATTAACAGTTCTCCTTAAAATTATCGTTGCCACAGTCCAGCCTACCCCAGAGGGTATTATCTGCAATTCTCTTGCCTGAACTAATTAATTCTAAATCAAATTTTAATGCAACCTCTTAACACTTGGTATAATAATCCGTAAGTATTATTGCTTATTCAACCAGGAATTATTTCAGCAGTCTAAACAACTTACTGAATTTAAAAATACTTACATAGTTCCCTTCCTCTTAAATGTTTACTTTTGAAATTCCCCACCTCATGTGTACCTGAAGTCACAGTATATAGTGAAATTCTATTATTCAAAGTTGTCCCGAATGCATGAAAAAGTGGCTCTGTCAACTCTGTTGAGGCTCAGGGTATATCATTAAGTGTACTTTAATTAACACCAGAGCACTTTCTAAAATAGCTGTTTGGATTTATAATTATCAGTATGAGTCTAGATTTGAAATGTGTGTCAAGGAGCTTGCAGTTGCTTCTTTATGAAGCTTTCCCTTTGAGATATTAATAAATTCAACTGGATAATTTTCTAGGTTTATGTATTTGGAATATGAACTAACATCATCTCCAAGTAATCTCTATCTCCCTTAGCTAGAAATATTTCCCTTATTTAGATTTTAAAAGTGTTGCCATCTTCTCCTTATATTCTCCTTTTATACTGGAAGTAGGAGGATACCTAAGGGTATTCAACTTTGCTCATTTGGAGGGACCTTTACACTCTATTTTGTAGATAATGTGAAATTTTAGTTTCCCCTCTATTACATAATGAAATACTAATTTCTGTAGGGTTATGGCTATCACAGTTCATGCAGAATACTTATATTCACTTCAAATAACTGAGTTGTTCCCAGTTTTACTATATATTTAAATTAGTGACTTTAGAGGCCGGACGCGGTGGCGCATGTCTGTAATCCTAGCACTCTGGGAGGCTGAGGCTAGTGGATTGCTTGAGCTCATGAGTTCGAGACCAGCCTGAGCCAGAGCAAGACCTCATCTCTAAAAATAGCTAGGCATTGTGGAGGGCACCCGTAGTCCCAGCCACTTGGGAGGCTGAGGCACAAGAATTGCTTAAACCCAAGAATCTGAGGTTGCTGTGAGCTGTAATGCCAGGGCACTCTATTGAGGGTGACAAAGTGAGACTCTGTCTCAAAAAAATGAAAAGTAAAAATAAAAATAACTCAGTGACTTTAGTATGTGGTCTTCACTGTATATTAGGAAGGCACTTTTAGATATTCGTGAGAGTATGTTTACCAGAATGGTTGTGAGTTCTTTCATTCAGTAATGGTGACGAAGGATGCTAACCGTACCTGTGTACACAAGATGGTCTCACACAGATAAGCACATGCCACTTCCAACAGACAGTGGCCTACAGAACACGTGTTGGTGACAAAGCTACTTATAATTTACATGAGACCAGGACTTAATTGTATTTCACATAGGAACAGAAAATATTTTTGCATATTTCAAATACATTGATCTTACTTTTAGGGTATGAAGTACTGAGGTAAAATTATAAGTCACATTCCATATTGGTTCTTGTGTGAAATTTTACCCAAATCATAGCAACATAGTTGTGTTGGTCTGCGTCTGTTGATGCTCTATATGCAAGTATGTGCATTTATGTGTAATAAACATTACTTAACTATAAAGCACCCTCCTTATGGCATTATATTGAGTAATAAATTTTCCACTTATGCAAGAGATTAGTGAGTTTTTGCCCCAACAATGCTGCAATAGACATTAGCCACAAATTGAGCAGCACACAACCATCTCCATTCATTTTTTGCTTTTGTCTACTAATTAAACAAGCATGGTTTTAGATCATGTAGGTAGACTTATCTCCATCAGAAAGTTGAGTTCAGGTCTGCTCCACTGTTTCCTTCTATATCAGAAAATAATTGGAGACATGTTCTTTTGGTTCAAGTGCAGGAGAACAAAATAGTCTGCAATGTTTGTGCACAATCATATTTTGGTTCATAAGGCATCTGTTAATGTAATTAAAATGTGACAAAGCAGGTCACATGCTGTCATTGCTATGGGTCAAGCCAATAATCAAAAGATATTCATTAATAATCAATAATATTCATTAATAATTCAATAATCATTCATCACAAGGCCAACACAGACAAATGATCCAGTCCAATATTAGGAGAGGGGACAGCACATGCCTCTCATGGAGGCTGGTGAGGTAGCACAGTGAATGTTTGCTGGAAAATCACCTGAAAATGATAGGCAGGGTATTGATGTTTTTAAATTAGATGTAGAATTTGGTCATGGTATCTGTGACTGTGATTCAAGATGAGAGGGTGTTTTAAAAGGCACTTTCCTGTTTGAATACATATAAACTTTTCAAAGTGGACCAAATCTTAAGACATCAAATAAATATTCAAATTTTGAAATAATTGAAATTAGTCAAATTATGTTCTTTATGTAGTAGGAAGAAAAAAAATAAGGCCCCCTCCCACCACAAAGATGTTCACATCTAGTCCCCTAACCTGTTAATGTGTTACTTTACAAGGCTACAGGGTCTGTGTTGATATGAAAAAGTTAAGGGGTGTGAAATGCGAAGACTGTATTCTGGGTTATCTGGATGGGTACAGGGTAAACCCTAGGATCATTTAAAAAATAAACAGAAAGTAAGAGTCAGAGAATGTGACTAAAGAAGCAAACATCAAGTAATGGTTTCAGGAGATCAAGAAACTCCAACAGTCTCTAGAAACTAGAAAAGACAAAAAATGAATTTTTTTTCAAAAACCTCCATAAGGAACACAGGGTTACTAAAACCTTGATTTTATCTCCGTGACACTGATTCTGGACTTCTGATCTTCAGAACTGTAAGGTAATACATTTGCATTCCTTAAGCTGTTAAATACGTGTAATTTATTAGAACAGCAATAGGATACTAAGACACGTATTACTAATTTTAAGTCTTACTATAAAGCTACAGAAATCCAAACAAGTGTAATATTGGCAAAGGGAGAAATAAACAGCTTCATGGAACTGAACAGAGGGTCCGGAAATACAGTACCCACACAAATATGACCACTTGAATTCTTGACAGAGTGGAAAATAAATTTGAGAAAAAATAATATTTTCCCAAATACTATAGAAATAATTGAGCATCATTGCAGAAAAAGAAAAAAAAGGAAAAACCCTTAGGTAACTCTGACACTTTACACATAAATTAATTAAAAAACAAATCACAGATAAAATCGAAACAAAAGAAAAAAATCTATAACAGTTTTAGGAGATAATACACAAGGATATCTTCATTCCAGAGATAAGACAAAGGGTTCACATATGTGACGCCCAAAGCAAGATGCATAAAAAACAAATTTATAAATTAACCTTTATCCAAGTTAAATCTTGTGCTGTGAGAAGAATTATAGTGATAGGGGAACAAAAAGGTAAAGGCTGAGATAAACTATTTGAAGATTTCATATCAAATAAAGGACTTATAACAACAATGTATAAAGAACCCCAAAAACTCAGGATTAAAAAAACAAGCAAGCCCACAGAAAAATAGGCAAAGGATTTGAAGATATGCGTCTCCCAAGAGGAATGGTGGACAGCAAGTAGCACACAGAATAGGTTCAGTGCTATTAGCCATTGGTTAATGCAGACGTTAGCCGCTGGAGAAACACAAATAAAAACTACAGTGAGATACCAGTGCACACCTAGTAGAATGACTGAATACCAGGAAAAACAAAACGTAAAATCTTAGAACTGCAAATGCAATCGAACATGAGGGGCAACTGGGACTCTTACACACTGATCACAGGAACACTAACACAGCCACTCTGAAATAAGAGTGTGGTAGACAGTCAGCACCTGTGGCTCAAGTGGCTAAGGCGCCAGCCACATACACCTAAGGTGGTGGGTTCAAATCCAGCCCGGGCCAGCCAAAACAACAATGACAGCTGCAACCAAAAAATAGCCAGGTGTTGTGGCAGGCATCTGTAGTCCCAGATACTTGGGAGGCTGAGGCAGGAGACTCACTTGAGCCCAGGAGTTGGAGGTTGCTGTGAGCTGTGATGCCACAGCACTCTACCATCAAGGGGGACGGCTTGAGGCTCTGTCTCAAAAAAAAAAAAAAAATAAGAGTGTGACAGTCACTTGTAAACATGCATGAGCTATGCTACCCTGCAGTCCTACTCCTGAGTATTTACCCCCTAAAAACAAAAATTTGTATTCACACCTAAAGCTTTACACAGATATTCATAGCACATCCATTCATAATATTCAAAAACTGTTAATTATCCAAAGGTTAGGAATAATTAACAAATGTCGCACATCCAGGCAATAGAATAATATTTGGCAAATAAAAGGAACATACATTGGATGAATTTCAGAGTCCTCTGTGAGTGAAAGAGGCAGGTTTCAAAAGCTACATAGTGTATGAGTCCAAATACAGCTTGACATTTTCAAAAGACAGAACCTCAGTGGTGAACAACAGATCCATGGTTGCCAGGGGATGGCTATGACCAACACAGAAAACATGGGAAATTTGGGGAATGGTGGACTATTCTCTACTCTGTCTGCTGCGTTGGTTACACAGAGCTACACGTGGTTACAATTCTCAGAACACGTGCCAGGCAGTGTCTAAAATGGTCTTCAAGGATTTCAACCTCCAGATACTCACATCCTTATGTAATGCCTTCTCTTTGAGGGGGAAATCACCTAGGAAATGGTTTCTAATCAATAGAATGCCACAAAGGTGTGGGGTGTCATTTCCATGACTAGCCTATAGAGGGCAGAATCTCTGTCTTGGTACCATGCCCATTGCTTCTGTGACTAGTTTATGGAAGGCAGAGTCTGTGTCTTCCCAGCATTTTCTCACTTTTACTAACTTTTGAAGCAAGTTGATGTATCAGTGAGACACATGTGGCAATGAAAGGAAGGTGGCCTGTTGGCAGCAGCCAGCTAGAAACTTAGGCAATCAGTGCACGAGGCCTTGAGGCCCTGAAATCCACCAGTGGTCCCCAGGTAAGCATGAAGTGGGTCCTGTCCCATGGGAGCCTTCAGAGGCATCTCCAGTGTTGGCCTGTCCCTTGATCCACCTGTGAGACTCAGAAAAAGGATCTAACTAAATTTCTAACCCTCAGAAACTAGGAGAAAAGTCACAAAGGGTGTGGTAATTTGTTACACAGTACTAGACAACCAAAACTATTTGCCAAAGTTGAAAACATCAATTCTATTATGTAAAAATTAAATACATAAATAATAATGTGCTCTTTTGTGGTTGAATATAAACATTTTTTATAGTGGTAAAATATCTATCACATACAATTTTGCCATTTTAAGTGTATGATTCAACGTTATACTTTTTTTTTTAATTGAATGTTAACTATGTACATTAATGCACTTCTGGGGTACAGTGTGGGGTTTTCACATGCAATCTGAAATACTTCCATCAAACTGGTCAACACAGCCTTCATGTCATTTTCTCAGTTATTGCTTTAAA
>CAUYTI010033627.1:0-30409 GCA_963575145.1 Galago senegalensis
TAGTCTTATCGGAGCCTCTTAGTCACCCTCCCACATCATAGACTCCATACTATGATTTTTTTTTTTTTTTTTTTGAGACAGAGCCTCAAGCTGTCCCCCCTGGGTAGAGTGCCGTGGCATTACAGCTCACAGCAACCTCCAACTCCCGGGCTCAAGTGAGTCTCTT
This sequence comes from Galago senegalensis, assembly GCA_963575145.1. Classification (NCBI taxonomy): domain Eukaryota; kingdom Metazoa; phylum Chordata; class Mammalia; order Primates; family Galagidae; genus Galago; species Galago senegalensis. The sequence goes on from CAUYTI010033627.1 coordinate 167, forward strand.
GCCTCCGCCTCCCAAGTAGCTGGGACCACAGGCACCTGCCACAATGCCCGGCTATCTTTTGGTTGCAGCCATCATTGTTGTTTGGCGGGTCCAGGCTGGGGAATCGAACCCACCACCTTAAGTATACGTGGCTGGCGCCTTAGCCGGTTGAGCTATAGGCACCGAGCCCATACTATGATTTTAATAGGGCTCCCAGTCATTGAGTCGTCTGATGCCACAAGTAGCTATAGGCCTTTCCCATACCATACATCTTCGTAATTCCTCACTGGCTAGCAGGCTTTAGTAGTCAGGGACCATGGTTTACATTGCACTGACCACTGTTTGGTCAGGATGCAGGACAGCACCAAGGAGCAGGGAAAAGCTCCTGCTGATCATGAAACACAAGAGTATCCAGTTACTTTTTTTGATGACTACCTGCCCTATCAGCCTCTCAGTTTGCCATAATAAAATGCATTTTGGAGAAATAACCCTGTTGTTGAAATTCCTGCAGGAAAGATAGCTTCGTTACCACAAGACTAAATTTCAGTTATTATCTTAAAGGATAAAGACATATAAATGGTAAGACTAGAATTCATGTACTTTCTACCAAGGATAGCTATCGTTTACTGAGTATTGACTGAGCTGAATGCTATGAATTCAGAAACCTTACAACTATTCTATAAAGCAGTTTTATAGATGAGGAAACCACAGCACAGAGAAGATAACTAAGTTGTATGAGGTTATTTGGTTAGTAATTGGTACAACCACGATTCTAATCAAGGAACTCTGGTTCTAGAGACCTACTTCTTGGCAACACAAGGCCCTGCTGATGCACCTTCACTCAAGTAAAGGAACCACTGGTTTTCTTTTCACACAGACTGGCAGCAAATCAATTATATGGATATAGTTCTTTTTTTTCCCCCTAGACAGAGTCTCACATTGTCACCCTTGGTAGAGTGCCATGGCATCATAGCTGACAGCAACCTCAAACTCTTGGGCTCAAGCAATTCTCTCGCTCAGCCTCCCAAGTAGCTGGTACTACAGGTACCCACTGCAACAACCAGCTATTTTTAAAGGCAGGGTCTCCCTCTGGCTCAGGCTAGTCTCAAACCCATGAGCTCAGGCAATCCACCTGCCTAGTTCTTTAATCTACTTTTTTTATAAGATAAAATATTTTGAAATAAATTAGGAACATCGTGACATGCCACTCCTAAGTCTGTAATCCTAGGCAACATAGAAGTACAGTTTTAGTCTATGTTAACAAAGCCATCTTTCCTGCAGAAATTTCAACAATAGGGTTATTTCTTCAAAGTGCATTTCATTTGGCAACAAAATGAAAAACTGCCTCAAAAAAAAAAAGCTACTTTCTTACATAGCTAAAATACTATCACTATTACAAAATTAGTAGTTTACTTACATCTTCCCTACATTTCTTCATTTTCACATTAGCCCAATTTATCTCTTGCATTTTGACTATGAACAGCTATAAGGTGTTTAAACAAAATGTTCATTTATTTGGCTAAGCACGGTGGCTTACTCCTGTAATCCCAGCACTTTTGGGAGGTCAAGGGGGTAGATCACCTGAGCTCATGAGTTCAAGACCAACCTGAGCTAGAGCCAGACCCGACCTCTAAAAATAGCTGGACACCTGTAGTCCCAGCTACTCAGGAGGCTGAGGGAAGAGAATAGCTTGAGCCCAAGAATTAGAGAGGTTGCTTAGCCGGGCATTGTGGTGGGTGCCTGTAGTCCCAGCTACTCAGGAGGCTGAGGCAAGAGAATTGCCTAAGCCCAGGAGTTGGAGGTTGCTGTGAGCTGTGACGCCACAGCACTCTACCAAGGGCAATAAAGTAAGACTGTCTCTACAATAAAAGAGTTAGAGGTTGCTGTGAGCTACGATGCCGGCACACTACTGGGGGCAACAAAGTGAGACTGTCTTTAAAAAAAAAAGTTCATTTGGCGCAGATGAACCTCTAGGTGTCATACATCTTGAAACAAAACCTTGAGGACACATTACTGTTGTGCTACCCAATTTAAGTCTGTAAGTATCATCTGCTTTGTTCTCAACACTTTTCACAGATGTGCCTGAAATTATATAAATGGTGGAAACTGAAACCACGTTGGGTGAATTATTTTGATTAGTAAGAAACCAAAGAACAGCCAGCAGTGTGCTGGGTATCCTAACAGTTGTCATCGCTGCCTGCCTCAGTTGGCACGTTTAGTCTCTGAGCACTCTACAGTCGAGGCTTAAACTTAGTCTGTCCAAATCTGGGTTCCTAGTACATCTGCCTGTTGTGCCCTTGAAAGCTCTTTTATTCTTTTAGGGTAAGTCCCCTTTTTCCTTCTTCATCACAAATGTGAATTATTGAAGAAAAGACATCCCGTGGTCTTATAGAATGTCTTGCCCTCTGCATTTGTGTGGTTACTTCCTTGTGGTGTCATTTGGCTTGTTCCTCGAGCCTCTGTGTTTGTAACTGGAGTTAGGTCTAAAGGCTTGATTAGATATGAGGCAAATATTTGTGGGCAGGATACATAAAAGGTGATTTTGCCTTTTTATTATTTACACCAGGAAAAAAAACTATTATGTAATGAGATAAGAACCTAACAACAAAAAGAATTGCATGGTACACTAATGGAAAATACTGCTGTTATGGGAGAGAATACATCTTTTTTTTTTTTTTTTTTTGAGACAGAGTCTCACTATGTTTCCCTCAGTAAAGTACTGTGGTGTTACAACTCACAGCAAACTCAAACTCTTGGGCTTAAGTGATTCTTTTGCCTCAGCTTACCAAGTAGCTGGGACTACAGGGGCCCACCACAACACCTGGCTATTTTTGTTGTTGCCGTCGTAGCTGTCATTGTTGTTTAGCAGGGACTGGCCAGGTTTGAACCTGCCATCCCCAGTGTATGTGGCTGGTGCCCTAACCATTGAGCTACAGGCGCTGAGCCAGTATATCTTATATTTTAAAGTTGAGGCTGCCTATCCCATACAGATAAATTCTTTTCTCACCAGGTCTGTTGAATTAGATTATATGTATTTGTCAAAGATAGGTTAAAGGCTTGAGTATCCTATGTCTTAGTCCCTTTTCCGTAAATTTTACCCTTTTCCTTAATTCCTAAACCTTCTTCGGCTCTAACATACTTAGACCTGCTGAGTTCAGCTCAGCCCCCAGTCATGCCAGATCACAGCAGCCATAAGAGGCAATCTCTAAAAGACCTGTAACAGTAGTGACTGGTCCACCAAAGGGTTTGCCCAATCCAGAGCTGTTTGCAATCTGTTTGTGGTAAACAAAAGCTTACTCCTTTGCATAGTGGTCTCATCCTGTATCCTTAAAGACTATTTTCCCCTTGATTTATACAAGAGCTTCTCATTCTTAGAGGTAAAGTTGGGTTGGAAAACTTTAAATATCTCTAGAGTAGGACCCTGTGCAATTCCCAGAAAAAAATGCAGACATACTCACAGGATGTGTATAGGTTGTTTCAGGTCTTTAATGAACATATGTACCTATATCAGGGATTTTATTACATGACTAACATTCTCTTATATTTTGCTATTTTTTTAAATTTCAGATTAATATGAGGATACAACTATTAGTTTACAATGTTTGCATTTGTTAGGTAAGGTCCCTGTAGTTGCCCTTCCCCAGGAGGTGTGCCATTTACCCCTACACTGTACCAATTAGGGGGAGCTCACCAGTCTCCTTCCTTCCTCCCCACTTCCTTCTTCTTTCTATCCCCCCAACTTAAATTGAGTTTTGTCTTGTGTGGGCGTATATTAGTTCATCTACTGGCTTCATATTAGTACTTGTTTTTCCATTCCTGTGATACTTTTTTATTAAAAAAAAATGTTCTCCTTAGGCAAATGGGCGGCACCTGTGGCTCAGTGGGTAGGGTGCTGGCCCCATATACCAGGGGTGGCAAGTTCAAATCCGGCCCCGTTCAAACTGCAACAAAAAAATAGCTAGGTGTTGTGACAGGCACCTGTAGTCCCAGCTACTCCGGAGGCTGAGGCAAGAAAATCACCTAAGCCCAGGAGTTGGAGTTGCTGTGAGCTGTGATGCCAGAGGACTCTACCGAGGGCAATAAAGTGAGACTCTAATTTCAACAAAAAAAAAAATGTTCTCCTGCTCAGCGCCTGTGGCTCAAGCGGCTAAGGCACCAGCCACATACACCTGAGCTGGTGGGTTCTAATCCAGCCTGGGCCTGCCAAACAACAATGACAGCTGCAACCAAAAAATAGCTGGTGTTGTGGCAGGTGCCTGTAATCCAAGCTACTTGGGAGGCTGAGGCAGGAGAATGCTTGAGCCCGAGATTTGGAGGTTGCTGTGAGCTGTGATGCCACTGGACTGTACCCAGGGTGACAGCTTGAGGCTGTGTCTCAAAAAAAATTTCCAACTCTGTCCAGGTTAATACAAAAGAGTAAAGTCTCCATCTTTTTTATGGCTGAAGAATATTTCAACCACAGTTCATTAATCCATTCCTGGGTTGATGAGTAATATTTTGCTATCTCTTACTAATCTCAATGAGTATTTCTGTTCTCTAGAGAGGAAGGGGGAGAATATCAGAAACCAAAAAATTTAGCTTTCTTGAGGATGACTTTGTCATAGTACCAGAAATTTCTAAGAGATTACTTCTTTGGTTTTATAGTGAAAGTTAGAAGAGAAATAATTTTTGATATTTTCTTATAGTTAACTTTTCAGAAGTGAATCTATTGCATAGAATAAAGCTCACTGGTGCATTTTAAGGTACTTGTAAAGTGTTTTATTTTAACCAAATGATAGATATGTTCTACATTTTAATTATTGAAAATATTTAAATACAAAAGATAATTCAGTATTTCATTTTCATCATGTTAATTTTAACTTGTATTAACTCCTTCATTTTTAACCATCAGATGATTTCATTTTCTTCTTGTCTTTGTAGTATATTCATTGCCTTCAAGAAAGCTAGTGGCTCTTCAATTAAGATCTATTTTTATTAAGGTTAGTATGTCTATTAAGGTTATGTTAGTATGTTTATTAAGGTTATGTTTGTCTTTTTATGTTTATTAAAATAAAATGTATTGAAAAAGTACCAAGTTAGTATCACTAAGAATTAAGATTTAGGCGGCACCCGTAGCTCAGTGGATAGGGTGCAGCCACATGCCCCCAGGCTGGCAAGTTCGAATCTGGCCCAGGCCAGCTAAACAACAATGACAACTGCAACAACAAAATAGTTGGGGGGGAGGTGGTAGGCACGTGTAGCCCTAGGTACTTGGGAGGATGAGGCACTTGAGCCCAGAAGTTTGAGGTTGCTATGAGCTGTGACACCATGCACTAGACCAAGGGTGACATAGACTGTCTCAAAAAAAAAAAAAAATTTAGGATTTAAAAATTATTTCTACTGTTTTTACTATGAATAGTTAAAGAAGATTTGATTCTGTACAGAAATCATCTCATATCAGCCTGGGAACACCTGTAATCTCAGCACTCTGGGAGGTCAAGGCAGGTAGATTACCTGGGCTCTGGAGTTCCAGACCACCCTGAACCAGAGCAAAACCCTGTCTGTATTAAAAATAGAAAAACTGGTTCAGCACCCATAGCTCAGTGAGTAGGATACCTGTCACATACACCGAGGCTGGTGGGTTTGAGCCTAGCCTGGGCCTGCTAAACAACGATGATAACTGCAACCAAAAAGTAGCCGGGCATTGTGGCAGGTGCTTGTAGTCCCAGCTACTTGGGAGGCTGAGGCAAGAGAATCACTTAAGCCTAAGAGTTTAAGGTTGTTGTGAGCTGTGATGCCATGGCATTCAATCGAGGGCAACAAATGAGACTCTGTCTCACCAAAAAAAAAAGAAAGAAAGAAAAACTAACCCAGCGTTTTGGTGGGAGCCTATAGTACCAGCTACTCAGGAAGCTCACGCAAGAGGATCCCTTGAGCCCAGAAGTTTGAGATTGCTGTGAGCCATGATGCCATGCCACTCTATCTAGGGTGACAGAGTGAGATGTTATCTCGAAAGAAAAGAAAGAATCCGGTATCATATGTGTTAACCATCATCTCATGATTTTATAGAAAGGAATTGGGACTTTGAGCTTGGTTGGATCTTACATATTCTCAATTCAGATAGCACTGGTGAAAAAATTTAAGTACGTGAATGTTGTACTGTAGTCTTGTAGACTTATGCTATGTGTATTACATTTCATTCAGTGATATCTACATATAAATTACGAATATTTCAAGCTATATGTACATACCAAAATACATTCTGAATTCAATTTCCTTCCTTCTCCAGTGCTATCTCAGTCCAAACCTCTGTCATCTCTGAGGCCCCAGACTCTACTCTTACCCTATGCACCTCCCAAAACATTTAACAGTCTGTCTTCAAAGAGCAGCACAGTGATCCTTTAGTCTAAACGAAATGAAATGATGTCACTTCTCTTTGAAGCCCTCCAGTGCTTCCCCTCTGACTCAGAAAATTATACCCTGACAATGGCCTGTGAGATGCTGCATCTACGCTGATACAGTAGCCACTAACCACATGTAGCTATTTCAATTTTCATCAATTTAAAGTAAAATTAAACATTCCATTTGTAGATCACACTAGCTTCATTTCAGATGGCTGCCAAGTGAGAGGTGTGCCCACAGCTATCCCATCTGGTCTTGCCCAGCCACACTGGCCTCTGTACTCAGACCCTCGAGCTCACCTGTACTCAGTCTTCTCACTATTTTCTTCCTAGAGACAAAAATGGCTCCCTTCCTTTAGTGTCTGCTTAGATGTTATCCCATCAGAAAGACCTTCTGTGATAGCCCTTTCTGTGTGCTTTTCCTAGATAGTTTTCTTCAGAATTCGTCACTACCTGGCATGTCATGTGTTTGTTTATCATCTCCCTCTTTGATGGAGAGTAGCTTTGTGAGAGAAATGACTTCATGTCATTCCTTCGTCGGATCTCCCTTTCCTAGAACATCACCTTGTACATGGAGAACTTCCCAATAAATGCAATAGACCCCCCTGTAAGTTGACCACCCCAGGGACTGTAACAAACTGGTCAACCTCCTGTGCTGATACATAATGTGGTGCATGTTTGGTCTATGAAAATTAGGTCAACTGGCTCAGTGCCTGTAGCTCAAGTGGCTAAGGCGCCAGCCACATATGAGTGAGCTGGCAGGTTCGAATCCAGCCCGGGCCCACCAAACAACAATGACGGCTGCAACCAAAAAATAGCCAGGCACTGTGGCGGGCACCTGTGGTCCCAGCTACTTGGGAAGCAGAGGCAGGAGACTTGCTTGAGCTCAGGAGTTGGAGGTTGCTGTGAGCTGTGATGCCACAGCACTCTACCCAGGGGGACAGCTTGAGGCTCTGTCTCAAAAAAAGAAAAGAAAAGAAAATTAGGTCAACTTACGGAGGTGGTCATCGTAGGGAAGTGGTCAGCTCTGGAGAGTCTATTGTATTTGTTGGATAGATTATTTGGAATGACCGAAGATGCCATCTGTACAGGTGGTCAGAAATAGGAGGTTTTACTGACATGATGAACTGCATAGTACCTTTTATTTTAACTTTTGCTTGAAATACAACATATATGGAGTAACATATATACAGCTTGGTGAATTTTCAGAGTAACTTTTCCAGCAGCCTACAGATCAAGAAACAATACTGTTGGCATTCTGGACCTCCCATGCTGCGCCCTAGTCACTGTCATGTGGGTGTGGTCTGTGGAGCTGCTGCTCTTTATATCCTGCCACCTTTACTCAGCTCTGTGTGTGAGGCTCCACCTTGTAGCCAGTGGCTCCGCTCCTCTCTTCTGTGTGGTATTCTGCTGTATAAATAAGCCAAACGTATCCATCATACTTGGATATATTTGATTTTTTTCCAGTTTGAAGCTATCACGTACTGCTAGGATTATGCTGGGATTATTTTTAATGTTTATATTAGAATCACTCCTTCAGTTAACAATATTTACATACCCAGAATATTGTAGTCAGAGTTGGTAACATTTTTTTTCCTAATTAGTGTAGGTTAAAAACTTATTTAACTCCTAGGCCGGGCGCAGTGGGCGCATACATCTGTAATCGTCGCATTCTGGGAGGTTGAGGCGGGTGGATTGCCCAAGCTCACAGGTTCAAGACCAGCCTGAGCCAGAGCAAAACCCCATCTCTAAAAAGAGCCAGTCATTGTGCAGATGCCTATAGTCCCAGCTACTTGGAAGGCTAAGGCAAGAGGATTACTTGAGCCCAAGAGTTTGAGGTTGCTGTGAGTTGTGATATGGCACTCTACCAAGGGCAACAAAGTGAGACTGCCTCCAAAAAAAAAAGTTATTTAACTCCTAAATAATCTAAAAGTAGCAAAACAAATATTGAGCATTGATTTTTTTATTTTTGAGACAGAGCCTCAAGCTGCTGCCCTGGGTAGAGTGCTGTAGCATCACAGCTCACAGCAACCTCCAACTCCTGGGCTTAAGTGATTCTCTTGTCTCAGCCTCCCAAGTAGCTGGGACTACAGGCACTGAGCCTGAACATTGATTATTTACACTGATACTGTTACAAGTTATATTCCTTTTTGCTTAATCCTTATAGCAATCCTATGAGGCAAGTACTAACATTATCCTCATTTTTCAAATGAAAAACCTGAAACACAGAAAAGTGCTCAATTTACCTGAGACGTATGCTCCTTAGGAGGTGAAGCCAGCATTGTAACCCCAGGCAGCCTGAACCCAGAACCACTCTTAACCTCTATATCAGACTCCTTCCCCTCCTCCTTTTTTTTAAAGAGATAGGATCTCACTCTGTGCCCAGGCTGTAGTGCAGTGGCATTGTCATAGCTCACAGCACCCTCAAACTCCTGGGCTCAAGTGATCCTTCTGACTCGGCCTCCCAAGTAACTGGGACCAAAGACACACGCCTCCACACCTAGCTAATTTTCAATTTCTTATGAAGATGAGGTGTCACTGTGTTGCCGAGGCTGGCTCTCTTATTTTAAAAAGTTAGCCATTTCTTACATACATTTTAATTTTTATTGAATAATTTTATTAATATCTAAAGAATATCCCTAATGTGGGTTTGCCCCTTAAAATTTAAGCACACTCCAGATTCACCAACTAAACATCTTGCCACACGAACTTGATTTCTCTTCATGCACACACGCACACACACACACACCTGTTTCCTTCTGCCAAACAACCCAGACCTAGGCCAGCAACATCAGATGTCACCTCTAGATAATGTAGTACACATCTCTCAAGAAAATTGGTTAGTACCCGTAGTAGGGTTCTGGCCACATACACTGAGTCTGGCGAGTTTATACCTGGCCCAAGTCAGCTAAAACAACAATGACAACTGCAACCAAAAAATAGCTGGGCATTGTGGTGGGCACCTGTAGTCCCAGCTACTTGGGAGGCTGAGGCAGGAGAATCACTTGAGCCCAAGAGTTTGAGGTTGCTTTAAGCTGTGATGTCACAGCACCCTACTGAGGGCAACATAGTGAGACTATGTTTCAAAAAAGAAAAAAGAACAAAGACATCCTCCTTCATAGCCACAATACCATTTTCATACTCAAGAAAATCAACATTTAATGAATTGAGTAGTATTGCCCTGCATGTTCAAGTTTCCCTAGTTGTCTCCCAAATGGCCCAGTTGTGGATCCCAGCCTGGTTCATGTGTTGCATTGGTTGCTACATCTTTTTTGGTTGGTATCCATCAAAGTAGAACTAGCCTTTGCATTTATGTTCTTCACAGTATTAACTCCTTTGAGGAGTCAAAGCCAGATGTTGAGCATTCTACATTCATCTAATTATTTCCTCATGATCAGAGTCAAGTCAGAAATTTCTGGCAGAAATGCCTCATAGATAACCATGTGATAGTTGTTAAGTAACAATAGACTACTTAAGTAGAGAACTGGGAAATTTTCTTTGGTCAGAATAGAATTTTTTCTATTGCTAGATTCCAGATTCCTTATAATTAATTTCTTAATTGTAAAGGTAACATGCACATATTAAATAGTTCTTAGTTCTCTATCTTTAAGCTTCAGTTTAAGGACAGTAAGTGGACCTAAAAATACTAATTTCAGTGTATATAAATTATATATCATTAGCACATCAATAAAATATTACACAGAATATTCTTATTATTCATAAGACTAACCTTTTGGTTTTGTTTTTATTCCCTCAATGCTATACAAAGCACAAATCAAAGTCATTCTGTGAAAAACTACTTTCCTGGGTGAAAAGTAGTTGCTTTGCAGCAGTAATAGTTCTTTCAAGCAGTCATTCATATCACCGTAATGATCTACAGCTTCATAGGTATGTTCTTGTCTTTGACAAGTTATTTTTGTTATGGTTTATACTATGATAATTTCTCTATTGAAAAGTAAAAAAAAATATTGAAAGCCATGTGTAGCCTTACCTCTCCTCACTGGAACTTAGAGGAAGATGAAAATCAGGAAATGGAAAGAAATACAGTTATGGAGCTCCTTTTAGCTCCTATGAGGTTGGGACACAAGGTTTTGTTTAAAGAAAGATAATTTAGGCTTGGCACCTGTGGCTCAAGAGGCTAAGGCGCCAGCCACATACACCTAAGGTGGCTGGTTTGAATCCAGCCCGGGCCCACCAAACAACGATGGCTGTAACCAAAAAATAGGCGGGCGTTGTGGCAGGTGCCTGTGGTCCCAGCTACTTGGGTGGCAGAGGCAGGAGACTCGCTGAGCTCAGGAGTTGGAGGTTGCTGTGAGCTGTAAGGCCACGGCACTCTACCTAGGGGGACAGCTTGAGGCTCTGTCTCAAAAAAAAAAAAAGAAAGATAATTTAGAACCGTGTGTTAGTATTTGCTATCATATGCACGGAGCTCATCTGATAGCTGAGAATAGAAAGAAAAAAGGTTCCAGGGTGGTGCCTGTGGCTCAGTGGGTAGGACCCCAGCCCCATATACTGAGGGTGATGGGTTCAAACCAGGCCCCAGCCAAACTGCAACAAAAAAATAGCTGGGCGTTGTGGTGGGCACCTGTAGTCCCAGCTACTTGGGAAGCTGAGGCAAGAGAATCGCCTAAGCCCAGGATTTGGAGATTGCTGTGAGCTGTGATGCCATGTCACTCTACCAAGGCCACGTCACTCTACTGAGGGCGACAAAATAAGACTCTGTCTCTTTTTTTTTTTTTTTTTTTTTTGAGACGGAGCCTCAAGCTATCCCCCTGGGTAGAGTGCCATGGCATCACGCTCACAGCAACCTCCAACTCCTGGGCTCAAGTGAGTCTCCTGCCTCAGCCTCCCAAGTGGCTGGGACCACAGGCGCCTGCCACAACGCCTGGCCATTTTTTGGTTGCAGCCATCATTGTTGTTTGGCGGGCCCGGGCTGGGGATTCGAACCCACCACCTTAGGTGTATGTGGCTGACGCCTTAGCCGTTTGAGCCACAGGCGCCGAGCCAAGACTCTGTCTCTTAAAAAAAAAAAAAGAAAAGAAAAAAGGTCCCCAAGATTTATTGGTTTATAACTTGTGAAAGATTAAATTGATGTTTCTTAGCTAGGGGTTATGGTGGGTGCCTGGAGTCTCAGCTACTCGGGAGGCTGAGGCAAGAGAATTGCCTAAGCCCAAGACCTGGAGGTTGCTGTGAGCTTTGATGCCATGGCATTCTACCAAGGGCAGCAAAGTAAGACACTAAAAAAAAAAAAGAAAAATTGATGTTTCTATTTATATCCACAGAGGCAAGCAATTTGTATTTGTAGCACTCTAGTTAAGTACAGCTCCCTGGCACATCAGAGTAATTCTTAAATATAAGACAGAGTACCACAGAAATAGAAACATGAACTATCACTGCATAAAGTTGATAAAATATTAAACAGAATACTCTGATATTCTAAGGTAAAACTTTTAGGTCATTTAGAGTATAACTTTTATCATTTACATACCTATAAAATCAGGATGAAAAACTATGAGTAAGCTGGCGGGTGGCTCACACCTGTAATCCTAACAACACTGGGAGGCCAAGGTGGGTGGCTTCCTTGAGCTCAGGAGTCCAAGACCCGCCTAACCAAGAGCAAGACTCCACCTCTTTTTTTTTTTTTTTGAGACAGAGCCTCAAGCTGAGCCCCTGGGTAGAGTGCCCTGGCTTCACTGCTCACAGCAACCTCCCAACTCCTGGGCTCAAGCAAGTCTCCTGCCTCAGCCTCCCAAGTAGCTGGGATTACAGGCGCCCACCACAACGCTTGGCTATTTTTTGGTTGTAGCCATTATTGTTTGGCAGGCCCAGGCTGGATTCGAACCCGCCACCTTAGGTGTATGTGGCTGGTGCCTTAGCTGCTTGAGCCACAGGCACCCAGCCAAGACTCCACCTCTTAAAAAAAAAATAGCTAGACATGTGGTGAGCACCTGTAGTCCTAGTTACTTAGGAGGCTGAGGCAAGAGGATCACTTGAGCCCAAGAGTTTGAGGTTGCTATGAGCTACAACACTACAGTGCTCTACTCAGGGCAATAGAGTGAGACTCTGGCTCAAAAAAAAAAAAAAATCAATAAGTCAAGTGTTACTCTTCAAAACTGGAACTAATTTCTAGCACTCATAATAAACATTATGGGCCTGATAACATAAAGGAGCATAGAACCATAGGAAATAGGTTTATTTTCGTAATGGCTTTGTCTTAGTTTAAGTTTCCTGTGTCTTTACTCCTAACGTGTAAACACCAGACAAGAGCAGTTTTTTTATGTAAGTCTTGTGCAGCATAATATGGAGACCAAGATAATTTTAGCTAAAAGAACTTATATTTAACTTAGTGTTCATATTTGTAAGTTCATAATGTGAATTTTATAATTGTTTCTAGTTCTCCCTTCCGGTACCTACTTACACCTTCCATGCAAATGTCCGTTCAAAATAAAATAAAGAGTCTTAATTGGGAAGAAATGGAGAAAAGTCGCTGTGTTCCAGAAATAGATGATTCTGAGTTTTGTATACGTATTCCGGGAGGAGGTATCACAAAAGCTCTCTATGATGAAAGGTGAGGTTGTTTGCCCATTTGTTTTCCACTTTATTTAGAATGAGTGGGCGGGCGCAGGCTCACGCCTATAATCCTAGCACTCTGGGAGGCCAAGGTGGGTGGATTACTTGAGCTCCTGAGTTTAAGACCAGCCTGAGCAAAAACAAGACCCTGTCTGAACTAAAATAGAAAAACCGAGGAAAGAAGACAACTTGAGACTCTTGTCTCAGAAAAGAAAAAGAGATGAGGCTCAGTGCCTATAGCTCAACCGGCTAAGGCGCCAGCCACGTACACCTAAGGTGGCAGGTTCGAATCCCCAGCCCGGACCCGCCAAACAACAATGATGGCTGCAAACAAACAAAATAGCCGGGCGTTGTGGCGGGCACCTGTGGTCCCAGCTACTTGGGAGGCAGAGGCAAGAGACTCGCTTGAGCCCAGGAGTTGGAGGTTGCTGTGAGCTGTAAGGCCACGGCATTCTACCCAGGGGGATAACTTGAGGCTCTGTCTCAAAAAAGAAAAAAAAAGAAAAAGAGATGAAATTGAGACACTCAGGAGGGCGCATTGTGTTACTTTTTTTTTTTTTTTTTTTTGAGACAGAGCCTCAAGCTATCACCCTGGGTAGAGTGCCATGGCATCACAGCTCACAGCAACCTTCAACTCCTGGGCTCAAGGGAGTCTCCTGCCTCAGCCTCCCAAGTAGCTGGGACCACAGGTGCCCGCCACAGTGCCCGGCTATTTTTGGTTGCAGCTGTCATTGTTGTTTGGCGGGCCCGGGCTGGATTCGAACCCACCACCTTAGGTGTATGTGGCTGGTACCTTAGCTGCTTGAGCCACAGGTGCCGAGCCACACATTGGGTTACTTAAGGGAAAGCTGAAAATGTATTTATGAAATAGGCACTGTCGTAGAGATTTCACGTTTAAGGGAAAGATTTAAATTTGGTTATAGAGGAACTGGTTCCTAAAAAGCTACATTTAGTGCTTTGTTACATGTGACATTTTAGGGATCTTGACCTGTACAAGCATACTTGTTAAAAACTGTGATAAAATATACATACTATAAAATTTACCATTTTAACTATTAAGTGTTCAATCAAGTGGCTTTAAGTACAGTCACACTGTGTGTATCCATCACCACTGTCCACTTCTAGAACTTTGTCATAATCCTAATTAAAAAAATTTGTACACATAAATAAAAACTCCCTGTTTTTATTTCTGCAAAATTGGTAATATGTTCCTCCTTCATTTCTAATTTTAATAATTTCAGTCTTTTTTCTTTTTTTAGTCAATCTTGCTAAAGATTTGTTAATTTGGTTCATCTCTTTGAAGAGCCAACTTTTATAATTTTTTATTTTACTCATTTTTTCACCCTATATGGCATGCAATGGGGTCATAGCTCACAGCAACCTCAAACTTTTGGGCTCAAGGGATCCCCTTGTCTGAGTCTCCTGAGTAGCTGGGACTACAGGTGCCTTTAGAGATGAGGTCTTGCTCTTGCATGGGCTGGTCTCAAACTCATAAACTCAAGGAATCCACCATCCTCGGCCTCCCAAACTGTTAAGATTTTAGGCATGAGCCACTGGTTCCAGCCCTTGAAGAGCTAAGTTAATTTCACTGACTTTTCTCTATTTTCTTTATCTCTGATCTAATCTTTATTTTCTTACTTCTGCTAGCTTTGGATTTAGTTTTGCTTTTTTTTTTTTCCCTCTTTCCTAAGGTGTAAACTTAGGTATTCATTTGAAAAGTTTATTCCTGGCTCGGCACCTGTGGCTCAAGTGGCTTAGGCGCCAGCCACATACACCTAAGGTGGCAGGTTCGAATCCAGCCCGAGCCCGCCAAACAACGACAGCTGCAACCGAAAAAATAGCTGGGCGTTGAGGGCCTGTGGTCCCAACAACTTGGGAGGCGGAGGCAGGAGACTCACTTGAGCCCACGAGTTGGAGATTGCTGTGAGCTATGCCACGGCACTCTACCTAGGGGGACAGCTTGAGGCTCTGTCTCAAAAAAAAAAAAGAAAGAAAAGAAAAGAAAAGTTTATTCCTGTGGGGTTTTTTTTTGAGCCAAAGTCTTACTCTGGTGTCACCCTGGGTAGAGTGCTGTGGTGTCATAACTCACAACAACCTCAAACACTTGGACCCAGTGATTCTCCTGCCTCAGCCTCCCATGAAGCTTGGACTGCAGGCACTCATCACAGTGCCTGGCTGTTTTTTAGAGGTAGGGTCTCACTCTTGCTCAGGCTGGTCTCGAACTCATGAGCTCAAGCAATCCACCCGGCTCGGCTTCCCAGAGTGCTGGGATTACAGGCATGAGCCACTGTGCCTGGCCTATTCTTTTTTAATATGTACATTTATACCTATAAATTTTCCATTTAGTAGTGCTTTAACTACATGCTATAAGTTTGTCTGTATTGTGTTTTCATTTTCATTCATCTCTTTTTTTTAAACTTCTAAAACTGACAATTCTTCATTAAAATTAAGACAAAAAAAAATAGAAGCCATACATTTATTTAGTAGCTCAAGGAGACAGTTTGCTACCATGAAGTGATTATCATATGTATTTAACTCAGTGACTACTTTGAAACTAAAGTATACTCAATTTAATACAGAAATTTACACAACAGAGGTAAAAAAAAAATCCTCATTCATTTCTTAAGTATTTTCTAATTTTTTTAAGTGATTTCTTCCTTAGCTCATTGGTTGTTTGAGAATGTGTTAATATCCACATATTTATAAATTTTCCACCCTTGGCATGTGCTTTAACTTCCTTTGATTCTTCCTGCTGGGGAATGGCTATACATGACGAGTTCTTGGGAGACAGAGCAAGTGACTGTGAGAGGAGGAGTGCAGCTTTCAGAAGGTGGCTTCTGTGCTTCTCATCCCATACATTCTGCTCTGCACTGTCCCATAAGGCATAAGTGAGGCCATCCCTCCCGTGCCCTCAGTAGTGGGCTCAGACAGTTCAGCCAGCTAGTGCCCCGTCCATCTCACCAGTACATCGTGCAGAATCAGTTGTTGAGTCTGTGTCCTTACCATAATGCATCACAGAAGTATAAATCCACCATTGCAAAATAGAGCCACTGTTTTGTTTGCTCTGAAATCTGGATTGTGACTTGTGCACACTCAGAGGAAGGCATAGTATTACAGCAGTGACAGAAATATGTGTGTAAGTAGTAATAGTAGCAATAGTAGTTACCTGTGTACCCGACACTGTTTTGTGTACCTTACATTTATAAAGTGGTCTGATTCTCATAAGCATACAGATATATATTGTTAACTACATGTTAAAAATAAGAAAATTGGCCAAGGCGGGTGGATTGCTGAGCAAGATGCGAGACCTCGTCTCTAAAAAAAAAATAGCCAGGCTCTATGGCAGGCATCTGCTACCTAGGAGGCTGAGGCAAGAGAATTGCTTGAACCCAAGGTTGTTATAAGCTAAGATGCCACGGCACTCTACCAAGGGTAAACAAGTAAGACTTTGTCTCAAAAAAAAAAAAAAAAGAAAGAAAAGACAATCAAAGAGCAGCAAGGTAATTTGCTAAAAACCATACAGGAGCCTAGGTGCGTGAGTGTTCACAGCTACTCAGGAGGCTCAGATGAGAAGGCTCACTTGAGCGCAGGAGTGAGAGGCCAGTCTGGGCAACATAATGAAACCACATGTCTTTTTTTTTTTTAAGTCATACTGGTAGTAAGTGCCAAACCACAATTCAAACACGGGCCTCAAATCCTGCACTTTAATCACTTCACTACAGGATCTAATACTCGTGGTCCAATGCATAATGAGCTTTATTCTTTAAAAGGTAAACTTCTTCATGCCAAGTGAAGGCAAAGTAAAAAAATAAATAAGTGAAAGATGAATCCTTTTCTTGTTACATTTATATACCCCTTTCTTATTTGAAAATATTTAAGACTTCTCTGGCAGGATTGATAACACACACCTCAACTTGTTTCCCTTGTAGCAAACTTGCCCTTTTCTGCTGTACTCACCTGTTCCAGCACTGTATTCTTATTAAAAATCATCACTTCCTTCAACTTTTCTTTTTTTGTCCTAGTCCATCATGCATTCAAGTTTTTGGGTTTTTTGTTTTCTTTTGTTTTTGAAACTGGGGTCTCACTCTGCCAGCCAGGCTGGAGTACAGTGACATGATCATAGTTCACTGTAGCCTGGAACTCCTGGGCTCAAGTGATCCTCCTGCATTAGCTTCCATGGGGGATCGGACTACAGGTGCATGTCACCACACCTAGCTACGTTTTTAAAATTTTTTGTAGCGATAGGGACTTAATATTTTGCCTAGGCTGGTCTTGAACTCCTGGCCTTAAGCAGTCCTCCAACTTTAGCCTTTCAAGGTACTGAGATTACAGGTTGTGAGCCACCATGCCCCACTACATATTCAAGTTTTTCCTTTTCCTGTCTCCTTTATTTCCCATAAAAGAAACTATCAGTTTAAACGTTACCTTACTCAGTACCTAGAGCAGTGATTGTCAGCCAGTGTGCCATGGCACACTGTGGCATGCTGTGAGAGGGTGGTAGGTGTGCCACGAAAATTTTTAAAGATCAATTATTATTTTTGAAAGAAGTTCAAAGCACAGTAAGTATATTCTTTTTTCACTCTTTTTTTTTTTGATCAACATAATTTAAGTGTGCCAGGGAAGTTTAATTATAGGCTCAAGTGTGCTGTGAGATTAAAAAAAGGTTGAAAAACACTGGTCTAGAAGGCCTGCAAACTACCTGCTTTGAATGATTCTCTTGCTTCATTCAGGCCACATTATTTTTGGCCCGGACTATTGTATTAGCTCAGGGTGCTATGAAAACAATACTGTAGGCTGGGTGGTTTAAACAACAGAAATATAGTTTCTCTCAGTTCTCGAGGCCTGAAAGTCCAAGACCAGTGGCAGCGTGTTTGAGCTCTGATGCAGATGTTCTTCCTGGCTCACAGACAGCTGCCTGCCTTGGTGTGTACTCGCCCCTGGGTTCCCTCCCTGTCTTTCATAAGATCACATTGGATCAGGGTCCCACCCATAGGACCTCTTTAACCATAATCCCTTCCTAAAGACCCTCTCCAGATATAATCACCATATGTAAATCTTGGGGTACACATAGACCTAGGTTTATATCCCACCCCTGCCAGTTACTAGATATAGAACTTTGAGCACATTAACTAAATTTTCAGTCTCTTTAAACCTGTTGCCTCCTAATAGTAACTTAACACTTCCATGTGTTTACTGTGCCTTGGTCACACTTTGAAGTGCTTTGCCTCTGTCACCTCCTTTAAACCTCACCACAAGCTGTGCAACAGATTGTGTTGTCCCTCTTATGCAGATGAGGGGCACTGGAGCCCTGGTTAAGTTAAGTAAGGTGCCCAACATATCTGGTAAGTAGGAGAGCTAGAATTTGAATCTTGGTGTCTGTCCTAGTTACCATTGTTCTATATGGACTCATTTATAGAATAGAGGTAATTACAGCTTCCTCAGGGATTGAGTCAATAGAACTTGCACACAAGCACATAACAGTCAGCTCAGTAAGATGGTATCTGTGACAAGCAGTCATAGGTTTTTCCTTCACTATTTTAGATTATTAATAACCAGGGTGGTATTTTCTTTCTGTCTCTTTGCTGTGATGCTTCTAAAAGTCATTGTCTTCTAAAGTAGATTTGGGGAGTAAATCAGAATATATTTCATCTGCTATAACCCAGGACAGAATAGATGGTTTTCCAGACAGCCTTGGGGGTGAGGCACAAATTTGTATGGTCCCCGGGCAAGTGTTAACATGGCTTCTAATCCTGTGTCAATAAAGAGAAGGAAATAGATGGGGTAGAAGGAGGTGAATAAATTATCTTAGGATGGGGTGTTTTTTCCTTTCCTAAAATCTGGCAGGTTGTTTTAGCCGTAAAGACAGACATAGTCAACTAGTCAGCATCTTCTATCAGTGGCAGAATACTGAATCTCTTTATTTCTTGTAGCTCTTCTAAAGATATCCAAATGGCAGTTCTGCTGAAATTTGTTTCAGAAGGGGACAATATCCCCGATGCATTAGGTCTTGTTGAGTATCTTAATGAATGGCTTCAGATCATCAAACCACATGTGAGTTTTATTGTAGCTTAAACCTCTTGTCATGTATTTGTTAACTTGGATTTCATGTACTATGTAAGGGGACTGTGTAAGTGAAAATCTATATTAAATATAGACATATCTTTACATAAAATTCTCTTTAACTTGAACTTTTGAAAATAAGAGAGGACATTTAACCTATTATTTACAATTGTTTCATTAAGTTCTTCATTATATTCATGTTCATGTTATGGTAATTATGCTTGTTTATTCTCTTAAGAATAAACAAGTCAGCTCGGCAATTGTGGCTCAAGCAGCTAAGGCACTAGCTACATACGCCTGAGCTGGCGGGTTCAAATCCAGCCCGGGGCCGCCAAACAACAATGATGGCTGCAACCAAAAAAATAGCCAGGTGTCCCAGCTACTTGGGAGGCTGAGGAAGGAGACTCGCTTGAGCCCAGGAGTTGGAGGTTGCTATAAGCTGTGATGCCATGGCACTCTACCCAGGGGGACAGCTTGAGGCTCTGTCTCAAAAAAAAAAAAAAAAAAGAACAAGTCTTTATTGGAATTCAGGATTTTTTTTTAGGGAAACAAAAACTGAATATGTATTATAATGAAGATATATTTCCATACTGTGAAATGAGAGCATTACAGCCAGAGAAATGAGTTAGACATTAGGCACAAAGGAACCATCATGAGGCTGCATCTGTGGTGGGTAGCTGTCTTTTTAATTCATGCTTTTCCCAAGAAAAAATTGATAACGAACCACATTCTTTTTAAATTTGATTTTACTCTGGACTCTACCTGCAGCCTTTCTTGGCAATCTTTCTGATTTAGAACTTGAACAAATTTATCTTCAGTTGTCATGAGGTATAGAAACGTTAAGTGTCAGACTCTAAAAGAACCCAGAAGAAGAGTTTTATAATTATAATACATATTGAAAGGGGATTTGATGGTAAAATTGAAAAATTAAAATGTTTTATTCTTAAGTTACAGAGTGATGACCCCACAGCATCTTCCTTGCGGTGGAAAATACCAAGTTCTTGGAGATTACTATTTGGCAACGGTTTCCCCCCTGCACTTTTTTGATGTATTTTCAGTTTTATACCTTGTATCCCAAGACACTTATTACCAGCACAAAAATTAAACATTCTGGACAGAAAGTGTATAATGTATTAGGAAGTAAATTCTACTTTTCACAGAAAATCTCAATAAAAGGATTAGCGCAACATCTTTTTGCCATGCTTTCATCATATACAGCAAATACAAATTCTGTACAATAAAATGTTATTTCCCAAGTAATTTTGCCTCAAATATATCCCTTTTTTTTAATTCAAATTCTAATTAGCTTCCTATTTCTGCTGTAATAAATAACAACGAACTTAGTGGCTTAAAACAATACAAATTTATTTTTATTAGAGTTAGAGAAGTCAGAAATCAAAAAATGGGTCTTATTAGGCTGACAAAGGTGATGGTAGGTCAGTGTTCCTTCTGAAGGCCCAAGGCGAATCTGTCTCCTGCTCTTTTCCAGCTTTTAGAGGCTACCATATTCATTTGCCCCACAGTCCTTTCTTCCATCTTCAAAACCAGGTAGATGCTTCAAATCTCCCTTTCTCCTTGACTAACAAGAACCCTTGTGATTACGTAGGGCCCACCCTAATAATCCAGGATAATTTCCTCATTTCAAAAGAATTTTAGGCTCCACGCCTGTGGCTCAAGCAGCTACGGCACCAGCCACATACACCTGAGCTGGCAGGTTCAAATCCCGCCCAGGCTCTCCAAACAACAATGACAGCTGCAACCAAAAAATAGCTGGGCATTGCTGCAGGCGACTGTGGTCCCAGCTGCTTGGGAGGCTGAGGCAAGAGAATCGCTTAAGCCCAGAGTTGGAGGTTGCTGTGAGTTGTGACACCATGGCACTCTACCCAGGGCCACAACTTGAGGCTCTGTCTCAAAAAAAAAAAGAATTTTAGTATAAAAAAAATTACAAAAAGTAGTATTCATTTTTTAGTGTCTACTATGTACCTTCCGCTTTACACAGAAAGTGTAGCACCAGATAACTTACAATACTACACAGAGACACAAGAGGGAACAAGAGATTATAAACTGAAAAGGCAGCAGGACTCTCTAACTGGGAAATTACACAAGTAAGGGAAGTTGAATCTTTAAAAAAAAAAATTTAACATGCTCCCAAAATCTCTACCCATGCTGGTTGCCTAAAGTCTCCCCTGTATAAAGATTGGAGGAGGTAACTGTTTTATTAAATGCATAAAACAGCAAAAAGTCACAAATCAAATGAAGAAAAAGAGACATAGCCTTGTCAAAGGAACAAATTATGTCTCCAGAAACCATCCCCTAAGAAACAGATCTATGAATTTCCTGGCAATAGAGAACAGGCAACAGAATCAGTCTGTGACAAAATGAGAATATCAGCAAAGAGAAGCAAACTATTAAAAAGAGCCAAATTTTGGAACTGAACAATATAATAAAAGAATGGAAAAATTCCCTAGAGGGGTTCAGGAACAGACTCCATCAAGAAGAAAACAGAATTAGCAAACATGAAAAATGAAGAAAGCCTGAGGGCTTTACACGTCAACACCAAGTGCACTATGCACTAATATTGCATTATGGTAGTTCTAAAAGGCGAGGAAAGGGAAGAAAGCTTATTTATCTTATTTAGTGATAATGCAAAATAATTCCCAAATCTAAGGAAGAAAATGGGGATCCAAATTTGAGAAGCTCAAAGGACTCCAATTAAAGTGAACTAAGTATTAACCAAGAACCTGCTCATCCAAAGTCAAAGACAGAAACTTGAAAGCAGTAAAAGAAAAGAAAAGTGATTTGTCACATACAAGGGCGCTTCCATAAATTAATCAGATTTCTCATTGGAACCCTAACAGGGAAAATTGGAGTGGGACGCTATGTTTTAAGTGCTGAAAGAGAAAACCTGCCAACTAGGAGTGCCATTCAGCAAAACTGGACCTCAAGTTGAAAGTGGAATAAAGACATTCCCAGATAAATAAAAGCTGAGGAAGTCTATCACCACTAGACTTGGTTTACAAGAAATGGCCTAAAATGAATCCTGCAAGTTGAAATGAACATGCTGCACAGCAATATGAAAGCATGGGAAATTACAAAGTTCAACTATAAAGGTAAATACAGAACCCTTTAGTACTATAACAGTGATATATCAAGCACATTTAATTCTAATTGTAAAAAGAAAAAATATAAAACTACCTATAACTATAAAAAATGTTAAAATATCTTAATGGCACAAACTTGTGACATTAATAATGTAAAAGTAGAGTTGTTAAAGGATAGCTTTGTATATAATTGAAGTTGTCTACATAAAGTGTTTTTTATGTAAGCCCCAAGGTAACCACAAAGAAAATTCTATGTTCTTTCAAAATTGAAGTCAGTCTTAACAAATTTTACCATTTTTTTATCAGCTAAGTTTATGGAATATTTGAAATCCTTTGTTGTCATCTCCACTGTCCACAACATCTTCATAGGAGTACATTACATCTTAAGAAACCACCTTCTGGGATCAGCGCCTGTGGCTCAAGTGGCTAAGGCACCGGCCACATACACCTAAGGTGGCGGGTTCAAATCCCCAGCCCGGGCCCGCCAAACAACAATGATGGCTGCAACCAAAAAATGGCTGGGTGTTGTGGCGGGCACCTGTAGTCTCAGCTACTTGGGAGGCTGAGGCAGGAGACTCGCTTGAGCCCAGGAGTTGGAGGTTGCTGTGAGCTGTGATGCCATGGCACTCTATCCAGAGGGATAGCTTGCAGCTCCGTCAAAAAAAAAAATAAAAAACCCTTCATCCTTTGGGGGAACTAAAATCTGCATCCCTGCCCAAGGCCAGCAATCAGAGGGGCAGGGGAGTGTCCTTTATTTTTTATACCACAGGAAATGGCTGTACGGAATTTTCTGGGCAGAGTTCATAAAATTGTCTTCTCTGGAGGTGGGGCCAATCAGAACCATCAACTGTAGTTAAATAGCAATAACCTGAAGCTGAAACACACAATCCCCCCTTTAGAAGCTCTGCATTTCTGCTTATAGTGAGGACATCGGTACTTTCAGATGAGAGTCTGACATCCTTCTCATTTGCCAGCAAATGTATAAACATCTCTTTCCTTCTCTTCATACCACTTGTCCTTATTCTTCATTAAGCTGCAGAGACAAGTAAGGAACTTTCAGTAACAGAATATAGTGTCCCTGGGTGGGGCAGTTGGCACCCTGTTGGAATCACATCCCCGTGATTTCTGGGAGACACAGGAAGCAGCCCTGGTTCAAGCCATGGGTAGGAGCATCATATTTTGGGACAGAAGAGTGAAGGATCACCCCAGTAGCTGCCGGAGCCTTTTTAGCTCCAAGTTACTCCTGTCTCTCCTCTCTTCATTAGATGTAGCTCTGACCAACTTTATCTTTGTTGAGGAAAAGGAAATGAATTAGGGAATTGTTGCAAAGATTTGGCCATTTGTTTGGGTAAGTTCCCCAGTATACACACCAAGACACTTGATTCCACCCATTTGGGGAAAGTTTTCAGACCTTCCTCCCAGTATATATTGAGTATTAACATTTTAATACAATTTTTTTCTTTTCTGAAAACATGTATACTTTTTTTGCACCCTCTGTACTTTAATTCATCTATACATTACTTATGACACCTAATACAGGACTGGCACAGTAGCTCACACCTATAATCCCAGCACTCTGGGAGGCTGAGGCCAATGGATTGCTTGAGCTCAGGAGTTTGAGACCAGTGTGCACAAGAATGAGACCCCATCTGTGCTAAAAATAAACTAGTTGGGCATTACAGTGGGCACCTATAGTCTCCAGCTATTTGGGAGGCTGAGGCAAGAGGATTGATCGCTTGGGCTCCAGGGTTTGAGGTTGCTATAAGCTGTAATGATGTCACAGTACTCTACACAGGGCAACTGAGGGAGGCTCTGCCTATAAACAAAATAACAACAACAAAAAAAACACCTAATACAATGCCTACACATCACTTCATTCATCTGATTCAGCATAATCTCAGCATGTAGCAAATTCAGGTTTTCTTTTTTTTTTTTTTTTTTTTGATTGCAGCCATCATTGTTGTTTGGCAGGCCTGGGCTGGATTTGAACCTGCCAGCTCAGGTGTATGTGACTGGCGCCTTAGCCACTTGAGCCACAGGCGCCCAGCCATGTTTTTTAGTTTTGTTTTTTGTTTTTTGGGTTTTTTTTTTTTTTTTTTTTAGACAGAGTCTCACTTTGTTTCCTTTGGTAGAGTGCTGTGGCATTGTAATTCACAGCACCCTCAAACTCCCAGGCTCTAGCTATCCTCTTGCCTTAGGTTCCTGAGTAGCTGGGACCACAGGCACCTGCCACAACGCTGGGCTATTTTTTTAGAGACAAGGTCTTACTCTTGCTTAGGCTGGTCTTGACCTCTTGAGTTCAGGCAATCCACCTGCCTCAGCCTCTCAGAGAGCGCCACTGACCCACCTTCTGAGAACCTCAAAAACATGTGCTCTGGGCCATTGGCCACACAGACTTGTCTCAGAATAAGCCTTCTTAAGTTATTTTACAGAGTTTGGGGTTTTATCCGTTAACACCCGCAAGGCTCTTCCCTGGTCTTCTTGAGTAAAGAGGGATGAAAGGCTATAATTGGGATGCTGCAAGGCAGAGGCAGTTGTGAGACTTTTCTAAACAACTTATTGGCTTTCAGTCCCTCTGGAGTTCAAACAAAAAGATCAGCTTGATCCACATTCAGGAAGGCCTATCAAGGCTAAGCTATTAAAAAAATGATTAGATACCCAATTTCTGTAGCATCCACCCAATCTCAGAAATCCTTGAAGTTGCTTCTTCCTTGAGTGCTCAGGGAAGGCTTAGAATGCCTTTAATCTTGTCTGGGTTTCTGAGCAGTCCTTCCTTAGAAATCAAATGTCCTAAATATTTCATCTGTGTCTAGCAAAATTGGAGTTTCACTTTAGAAACTCTCTGTCCCTTAGGTGCCAATCATTTTAAGAGATGCTTGCTATCCTTCTTAGAACTTTGCATATTCAGGAATAAAAGAAGTGATCATCCACATATTGGATGAGTATAAATCCCCTGGCACCAGGCAAGTCAGATTTCAGTATTTGAGGGAAAATAGGTGGGGCTTTCGGTGTAACCTTGGGGTATGATGGTACAGGTGCACTGATGGTACAGGTGCACTAATGGTAGTAGCAAGCAAAGGCAAAGAAGTATTGGCTCTTCAGACCTACTAGAATGCTGAAGAAAGATTGCATAAATCAACCATAATAAATGCTGGGGGCCAAACACAGCCACACATGATCCCTTTCCCCTTCTCCTCCTCCTTCTCTCTTCCTTAGACAAAGACAAAAGATCTGGTCAGACCCATCCCTAGAAGTTCACACCAAAGGACCCTAAACTTCCAGACAAGCTGTGAAATTTGCCTAACTCCCATGGCCCCATATACAAAGGGATCTCTAAAAATTAATTAATTAAAAGGGGTCTCTAACGTCCCCAGGCACAGACACTACCTTTGTACTGCCTACTTGGGTTACCCTCCCCTTTCAATAAACCTGCCTGAACATCTGCACTGCAGCCTTGCTCTAGGCACCACCACTTAACACCTTTCAGTAACTATCTCACTTTCAGTAGGGACTATTAAAAGATTATGGGGTTTTCTACCACCAGATATCTTGGGATCACAGTGTTGTTGAAACCACAGGGGGTTTTAGTCTAGGTACAGTTACTCATCAAAGGTCCAATTACTAAGAAGAGGAGAGGGTTGCCAAGGAAAAAGGAATCTTTAATACAACAAATATCTTGTTTGAGAGGAGAATGGAACAAGCTGCCTCACATTCATCCAGGGAGATCATAAGCCTTAAAGGAGGGGCCACATGCCTCAAGGGAGGCCAGGATGTATCTCACACTGGGGGACACAGGCATTGGGGACAGGGCATGGAGGATGGGGATTCTCAGCATCAGGAAATCTGTCCCAGAGACTTCAAATCTCAACTCCTTAGTCTTACAGAAAATCCATCATTTCAGGCCCAGGTGTGGTGGCTCACTTCTGTAACCTTAACCCATTGGGACCCCGAGGCAGGAGAATAGCTTGAGGTCAGGAGTTCAAGATCAGCCTGAACAAGAGCAGGACCCCATCTCTACTAAAAATAGAAAAATTAGCCAGGCATACTGGTGCCACCTGTAGTCCCAGCTGCCAGGAGGTTGAGGTAGGAGAATCACTTGAACCCCAGGAGTTTGAGGTTGCTGTGAGCTCTAGGCTGATGCCACAGCACTCTAACCTGGCCAACAGAACAAGACCATCTCAAAGAAAAAAATGTACTGGGAACAATTGGAAAAAATTGAATGACCTGGGCATTAGGTTGGCGTTTCTCCACCAACCAATTTATTGTAGACAATTACATTTGTTAAATAATATTAACAAAAAAAAAAAAAGAAGAAAGCACAACAAATAAGGTCTACTGTATGTATTTTTTGAGACAAGGACTCATTCTATTGCCCAGGGTAAAGTGCAGAGGCATCATCATGCCTCACTGTAACCGCAAACATCTGGGCTTCAATGATCCTCCTTCATCAGCCTCCCAAGTAGCTGGGACTACAACGCACACACTGCAATGCCTGGTATATTTTTTGTATTTTTTGTTGTGATAGGGTGTCCTTGTTCCTCAAGCTGTTACTGGACAAAGAGGGTCTGGCCCCCCATCACTGTCATCCAATATGCAGAGACGGGGATAAGTCCACCAGACTTTGTCAGAAGGCCAAGATTCTGGAGAACAGTGAGAGTAGCCTCTTCAAGTCTGTTCTGTTTTTCCATTTCCAACATTATAGTTTTATGCATTGAAGTTCAAAGTGAAGACTCTGTTAACACTCATTTTAAACAATAATTTGCAGAACCCATGACTCATAAACAATAAACAACATTATAAGTCAATCTCCTAAAGCCATCCACCTAAACTACTCAAGATAGGCATCTTTAGGATGGGAGCTAAACTTACAAAACAGTAAGTATTGGAGACAGGGAGTAAAGGTCAGGCAAGACCTAGACTGACCAGACCAGCTGCATCATGATTGCCCTAGCCTGACAGACTCCATCTTATTCTTGATATGTGCTTTCAAAACTAGGCACATAGGTCTGGAACTCCTGGCCTCAAGAGATCACCATCCCAACCCCCTGCAGCCTCTGCCTCCCAGAGTGCTAGGATTACAAGTGTGAGTCACCTTGCTGTTTTTATTATTGTTAGTCAGTAGACATAAAATTATCCTGTGAAGGCTTGGTGCCCATAGCTCAGTGGCTAGGGCGCCAGCCACATACACCACAGCCTGGACCTGCCCAACAACGACAACTACAACTAAAAAATAGCCAGGTGTTATAGCGGGAGCCTGTAGTCCCAGCTACTTGGGAGGCTGAGGCAAGAGAATTGCATAAGCCCAAGAGTTTGAGGTTGCTGTGAGCTGTGATGCCATAGCACTCTACCAAGAGTGACAGACTGAGACTCGGTCTCAAAAAAAGAAAAAAAAATTATCCTGCAAAATTGTTACATTTACTTATAAAAGCTAACCTGGCTCGGCACCTATAGCTCAACCGGCTAAGGCGCCAGCCACGTACACCTAAGGTGGTGGGTTCGAATCCCCAGCCCGGACCCGCCAAACAACAATGATGGCTGCAACCAAAAAATAGCCGGGCGTTGTGGTGGGCGCCTGTGGTCCCAGCTACTTGGAAGGTGGAGGCAGGAGACTCGCTTGAGCCCAGGAGTTGGAGGTTGCTGTGAGCTGTAATGCCACGGCACTCTACCCAGGGGGACAGCTTGAGGCTCTGTCTCAAAAAATAAAAATAAAAAATAAAAAAATAAAAGCTAACCTTCCGTTTCTTTACGCATTTCTTTGGAGACAGGGAATGGTTTATGGACCAGAACCACTTCGTGTCTCACACTGAATGTAGCATCACACCCTGTGGTGTGTGATAATGGGAGAGAATAGAAAAAGTTCCCCCACGCCAAGGAAAAGATGTCTGGTACTAAAGCTATAGTAACAATTAGCCACCCTTACTTTTCTTAAAACCTGCCTAATCAATGAATGACAGTTCTTTAATCGTGGTAATGAGAATGAAAAAGCCCTTTCTGAGGGGAGCAGCACCTGTGGCTCAAAGGAGTAGTGCCAGCCCCATATGCCAGAGGTGGCGGGTTCAATCCCAGCCCTGGCCAAAAACTACAAAAAAAAAAAAAAGAAAGAAAAAGCCCTTTTTATCTGAAAAATGTGAGCCCCTTTAAATCCTCAGGCCTGGAGAGCCATTTAAAATGTAATAGCAGTCACTTCTCACGCCCCCTTGAACTAATTACTTCCTAAAGCTACTTGCTGTAGGCCTCTAGACTAACTTACTCTAAGTTACCATAAAGTGCTACATTCTTCATAGTACAACAGTGTATAGCCAATCACCAGCCAATGTTATTTCTGTAAACCAATGAGAATTGGTTTTCAGAAATAAGTCACCCCCTCTCCTGATTTGTCCTTTTTTCTTTAAAAACTTAAGGCTCTCCTTTGTTCTCCAGAGCACTCTCCAAGGCAACCTGGAAGCGCGTCCTGTCCTGTGGTTCTCAAACTTGGCCCAAATAAGCTTCATATTAATTTTGCCTCAACTTCTTCCTTTTAGGTCAACCATCACAAATAACCACCAGAACTGGTTTTAAATCCACTTAATCAATCAATGACAATTTGCCTCAATCCAATTTGCAATCCAGTCCATTTGTGACATCTTTTGCTTCTGAAAGTCAGTCAATTGGGAGTTATTCCAGGGAATATGCTTCTGAATGCCAAGCCATCAGAATCATCTGGCTCACTTGAGTAACCTTGCCTTTACAGCTGACAAAAACCCAGTCCAACCTCTGAAAATCCACCAATTTCTGAACTACACGCTTCTTAAAAGCCTTATATGAGCTCATACGTCTGTTCTTCCCTGATAGATTGTCCCTGCCCAGCGTACCCCTATTTACTTAAACAAGGTAAAAAATACAGATTTGTGTTTCTAGTATTGAGGGTGGTCTTGTCCTTTGATAGTACATAAGAAAATTTCTTTATATTTTAGAGATACTTACTGAAATATATAACTATAAATACAGGGTGAAGGTAGCCATAAGTTCCAGTATGCAACTTAAAATTGCACAGGAACTTTATGGCCACCCTGTGTAAGTTAACTAGAGATTGCGAAAAGTGAAGGAAATAGGGTGATATGGTTAAGACTGGGGAAAAATGACTTTCGCTAGAGTGGGATAAGGGAAGACCTCTGCTAGCAGTAGCATTTCAGCTGAGATCTGCAGGTGGACAAGCCAGTCAGGGAAAGAGCCTGTGACAGAGATTTCACAGAGAGAAACAGGTGCAAAGGCTACAGAGATAAGAATCACAATGTCCTCTTGGTTTCATGTTATCTTATCACAAATTACAAAATTTCCCTCTTTTTTTTAAGGCTGAATAGAATTCCACTGTGTATATAGGACACATTTTCTTTATTTCTCTTTTTGTTTGTTTGTTTTGTTTATTGAGACAGAGTCTCACTTTGTCACTCTCAGTAGATTGCTGTGGCATCACAGCACACAGCAACGTCCAGCTCTTGGGCTTAGGCGATTCTCTTGCCTCAGCCCCCCAGGTAGCTGGGACTACAGGCACCCACTACAATGCCCGGCTATTTTTTGTTACAGTTGTCATTGTTGTTTAGCAGGCCTGGGCCAGGTTCAAACCCTCCAGCCTTGGTGTATGTGGCTGGCACCGTAACCACTATGCTACAGGCGCCGAGTCTATCTGCCACATTTTCTTTACTCGTTCTTCCACTGATGGACATTTAGGTTGCTCCCATATTTGGGCTATTGAAAATAATGTTGCAATTAATGTGAGAGTGCAGTAACCTCTTTGTGATGGTGATTGTATTTTCTGTGGATATATACCCAGAAGTGAGATTGCTGGATTGTATGGTAGTTTTATTTTTGATTTTTTGAGAAACATCTATACTGTTTTCTATAATGGTTGAACCAATTTACATTCCCACCAACTGCGTATTAGGATCCCTTTTTCTCCATATCTAAACCAACCCTTGTTATCTTTTGACTTTTTTTTTTTTTGAGACAGAGCCTCAAGCTGAGCCCCTGGGTAGAGTGCCATGGCTTCACTGCTCACAGCAACCTCCAACTCCTGGGCTCAAGCGAGTCTCCTGCCTCAGCCTCCCAAGTAGCTGGGACTACAGGTGCCCGCCACAACGCCCGGCTATTTTTTGGTTGCAGCCATTATTGTTGTT